>JAHDVE020009831.1:0-138254 GCA_022606495.2 Halesus radiatus | reverse complement strand
TGTAGACAGCGACCTTCCTCTTGTTTTGTAGGTCAAGCGTGCAAAATTTCATCGAACTTGGAATAAAACTGTAGATTTGCCAATTCCTTGCCTCACTGCCATACATCAGGGTTGGTATCAGCACTCCATTGCGGACTGCTAGCTTCGCTTCTTTGGAAAACTTTTTGTTAGCGCCAACCGCGTTGAATCCTCCGTTAATGGAGTTTCCTGCATTCATCCTTCTTTCAATATTCCTAGCAGTCTTTCCATCTCTCGTATGTATAGACGATGTATGAATGTGACTGAAGCAAGAAGTGTATGCCAAGATTGAGTTGTTTGTGATGGTTAGTTAATTATATTGTACATACATTATTCTATCGCGCGCAGAAATTGTCTCAAAAAAATAATATTTTATGTGCCACGCGAGAAAAAAAAAATATTATCGCTTTAGTATAGTTTGATAATTCATTAAATTACGTTCTAAAATTGAATAGGCTTTCGGAACACTAGCCATTTGACTTGAACGCTGTAACTTTCAGAGTCGGTTCACACGACCCCGGGAGAGCACACGCCGCTGCCTGCTGCTGCTGCTACTGCCTGCAGTGCAGAACCACAAACGCAGATAAAATTTCCTCTCGCATACCTGGAAACAGTTTACCAAGACAGGCGACTAATTACTGTCCCGTGGTTAACTGCAGAATAGTGCACTGAGAAGTGGATGGAACAGTGAAAAAACAGGGCCGTCTGAGGGGTACACAACCGCCTCTGTGCGATATAATCTACTATTATTATCTATTCTGAGTCTTGGTATCGTATACTTCCATTAGTGAGATAGCTATCGCAAGCTTTCAAGATCTGGCAACAATGGATATACGTTTTTTAATCGCCCGTCTTTTGGGTTACTCGTTTTCTTCTCATTTGTAATTCCAAATCTGTTAGTTTTTAGACTACCTGTGCCGCAGAAATCTCACTTCTTGTATTTTTTTTAAACAAAATAATTCAAATAATAAGAATAACTTTGTTTACACTATTTAAAAAAAATATCAACATCTTTCGAAAGCTAAGCGTTCCTCATCAATATATACAGTATACTAAAAATAGTGACAAGTATAGACAAATGATAAACATAGAAAATAATAATGTAAGAATAGACAAACTACAAATATAAACAAAAATTAACAATAAGTGATGAAAATAATTGAGTGATTAATTAATTAAAAATGTAAAACATTATTGAAAAATACAAAAATATTAAATAATAAATTTACATTAGAAATTTAAAAGAGAATTTTATTTTTTTATTTATATAAGTAAAATCAAGAAAATTACAAGGTATAAAAAGCAAAATAATAATAGTTAGTATTATTAAAATTTGTATTAATAAAACATGTTGATATTTATATATTAAAAAAGTGTTGTAAACAAAGTAATATTTATTATTTATTGACAATGATGCCACAAAGTGACTACAAACCTTTATAATTATTTAGATAAGACTTTTTTTTAAAGTTAAGATAACGAATGAATCAGCCAGTGAAGAGAGGTAAATTCAGTTCAGCCGCCCCTCAGGTTTGTCGCCCGTGTGCGTTGCACACAATGCACATCGGTACAGGCGCCCCTGACTGCAATATATCTGCTTAATCCACGAACCAGATACAAGATCACTGCATTTCTGCACAAGCTTTATTGCAGTGGTCAGGATCATTAGCCTAGATTGCACTAATGTGGGGAAGTCAATGATTAAAAAAGTAGATAGATTGCACATGAGAAAATCATCGGAACTTTTTGTTTGTTCCGATGCGCATCAATTTTCTAAAATCGTTTGATTGGGCGAACATAGCCGTACAACTTATACTAAGTAGGTGGTCTGCATAATTATTTGTTGATTATTGATTAAGTTCGTTACGACAGCTGTGAAATAATAAAGTAAAATTACCTAGGTACTTGAGTGTTACTCGCCCACCCAGGGCAATAAAATAAGGGATACAGGCTAATGCCTTCATCTTCATTAGCGTACCAGACGAAGCGAATGAAAGATGAAGAAATGCTACATAAATTATTGAGATTGGATAATTAATTGTTGCTATCGGCAATCCGAAGATAATCTAAGTAAGCAGCCTTAAGTTTTCGGAGGGATATTACAGTACTTCCGTGTACTATCGATACCCAATATCCTGACTGGGATGAGATTCTATGTTCCGGATAATTTCACGCGAGGCCGCCAACACAGGATTTGGATACATGATGCCCCTGGGAAAACTTACTAGGTTAGTTAACTGCCTCGGAGGAATATGAATATTTTCCACGTGACTTGAAGTAAGTGTACGAATTGTCTGTTTATTTATTTATATACATTTATAATATATTGCTAAAAAAGATCGACGGCTTATAATTAATATTCCCAATAAGCTAGATAAAACTCATTCCATTTCGTATTGAAAGGAAGGCAGCAAGGAACTCCAGTGAATAATATAATGACATATAGATCAGCAAACACCGATTCTGAAAATATAACTTTTATTATATATAATTATAAGTAGAATTTATAAATGGTTGTTTATAAGTGAATAAAAAATCACCTCTTCAAAACACCTTGTTATGTTGGTACCATTACATTTGGAACATCTGACATCACGTGCGCATTCTGTTTTCGGATTAGTATGGACAAAAAATTGGACTGTAGTTCCTTATTACACGAAAAATGCGATCTTTTCTACTTCTGAAATGTATTTATCGAAATAGCCATGTATTAGATGTTAAATAAATAAAAATAAAACAAAAAGAAATTCACAGATCAACATTATTATTTTAAAAAAACCTTAAAAAACGAATGATGTATTGCATTGTTTCTTTAAAACGAACTGTCAAACGAAGCCCCATTGTCGCGCTTCTGGTACTGCGTCCGTGGGACAATAATTTGTTAGGGTTGGATCGTTCTCTAAAGTATTTCAGTAAACAGTAAATAAATAATTGACGGACTGAGAGGATTTGGCATTTTTTATATAGAGCTTCAGTGGGATGTTTGTAAGACATATCAAAGATAACCTTTAGTACTGCCCGTCGCGCTTTTTCGAGCGGCAATAGGATTGAGGATGATGCACCCTCAGATAAATATGCAATATGAAATCATGGATTAACAAAGAGCATAGTATATAGTTTTAATTAATTTATTACCAAGTATAGATCACAATATTTCGATGAAATAAATAAATTTACAAACCCTGGCTAATATAATGTGAAATTATTTAACGCTACTAACAAAATTCCTAAGAGATAGTTAGCAGTTTGGTATTGCCATATTAATGAAAAAATGTAGTTCTACCTTATTGAATATCTATATTTTATTGCCACGCTATAAAGACACATAATTTTATAGAGCGCACGTTTGAATGTATTTGTGCACACCGATAGTGCCTATCGCGAGCAAGCGTCAAAATGGTTCGAACTAGTATGGAACGATATTATTTGGATACTGGGTGCGTAGCGAAGTTTGTCGTAATCATCGAATATTGTCGTTTCTAGTCGAAACGTCATTCAATATAATAGCGTAAGTATACACAAATATTGCGCAGTTTTCACAAGATTTCACATGAAATTTTATTTAATGTGAAGAGATTGTTAGCAATCTGAAATGAAAAAGCGATATGATTTTTTTTTATCAACGTCCAATTGTCACGGTTTCACGGCTCTAACACGGACTTGATTACATGTCATAAAATATTATTGTTTGAAGGGCACGATTTATGCACTGGTAACATTGAAATTTAATCGTGTTTTTTTTTTAGTTTAGCGTCGAGGAAGTAAAGCATTGTTTGTTGTGAAGCATTTAAATTGATTTCATTCATCGATTATAATATCGAATTATTCGGTTGTTTTTTTTCCTATCGATTATTAAACAATAGTATGAACATAATTTCCTAGTGCGTACGTGTTTGAAATTTCAAAAAATTGAACTTTACGTATGTGTTGAGAAAGTTATAAAAATAATATTTTCAATATATTTTACAAGACGATTTTAAAAATTCTGTATTTCAAAATGTGTAACGATTTTTTTATTTCATAGAAACAAAATTTTCAGCTTTCATGTTTTAAACTTGGCAAGTCAACGCGTAGGTAACAACTCTTTATATATAAAAACGAATATTTGTCTGTGTGTCCTCCATTTTCTTGAAAATTACTATACCGGTTTCGCTGAAAATAGCACGGTTTGTTCTTATTAGCGCCGGGAAGGTTTAGTTTGAATGAAATCCAACGTGTGAAACCGTTGCTATAACGTTTTAAAATTAGTATGAAAACATTAAACCCGCCATGTTGTATTGAGATTAGCTCATAGATGTACCACTCTGGTTAGCCATAGATTACATATTCAAAAGAAGAAGGTTTGTTTGGGTAGAATATTTTCAAAATGGAAAACACAAGTAGGTACCAACTTAAAAACTTTATTATATAGATATATTTTGAAAAAATAATTTACAATGAAATAAAATTTTCAAATGAGTTTTTTATAATTACTTCAAAAGATCGGTATTCACTCTGTGGCGTCATTATTAATAAATGAATTAACAATTACTTTGTATTCACCACTTTATTAATATACACATATAATGCTTCTTTGTTTAGGGATAGTTACTTTCGCTGTCAAATCAATTATGGCACCCAAACGACAAGTGAGAATTCACAACTTCATATCTTTATTCCAAAAAGAAAATAATCCCGAGCAAACCCGGGTACACATCAGCTAGTTACTCTATTGTGACTGTTGAAGAACGAGGAATGATAAAATTAATGCTATCACATTATGCAAATTTTCTAATAATACTCGATTTAATCTTACGTTAAAACAATTATTTATTATTTGCGCAGTTGTTCGTTAATCCTGTTGTCATTACTAATATTGACATTAAAACAATATCAACAGACAAACTTACTCAGGAAACAAAGATACAACACATTATTCAAATCAATATCTGAATTTGGTTCAATGACAATAAGGTGATAACTCCATTGAAAAATATAATGGCTTTAAAATACATTCACTTAGATCAGCAAACGTCGATTCTGTATATATAACTTTCATTATATATAATCATACGTAGAATTTATAAATCCCCGTTTAAAAGTTAATAAAAAATCATCTCATCGAAATAACGTGTTATGTTGGTACCATTGTATTTGGAACATCTGACGTCACGTGCGCATTCTGTTTTTGGATTAGTATGGAAATTTTTATTTTTCACTTTTGTTTAGTTTTTATCATCTCTTGTATGAGTAACGGTTATTAAAAAAATGCTGTCTAATAATTGTACAGTACCGCGAAGTGTTCACCGTAGTGTGTACCTACCACACATAATGCCCATGATGATAATGGTCTTTATTACACTGCTACAAGCTATAAACACCATAGGAGCAACGCTGATAGCTCAGTTTCAACTTCTCTGTCTGTTACGTGCGTCGTTTAGGAGAAAGAGGGAGAGGTTGCAACGGAGCTCTCAGCGGTAGGCTGTACACCATGCGTTAGGCTGGTACTGCACTGAATATTTGATCAATATACGCCGCTTTATTATTGTGGCTTATCGTTACGGCAGGTGACTCAGTTGGGGGAGATGGGGACATATGTATTAGATAATAACTTAAATGTATATTTACAAAGTGAATAATCATCGTGTCATATGGTGCATTGTAGTTAGTTAAAGGTATTTGGAAAAAATTCTATCTAAACCGATAAATCTAACAATGGGAAATTTAATGTGGTAGATAGGTAGGTATTTCTTTGTTTTATGTAAACAATAAGGAATTCCAGTCCATTTTTTAAAAATCAATATGGTCGTTCAAACTTAAATACGAGTATATTTCATTTTTTTTAAAGTTAGTAAAACAGTTTTTAAAGTTCAACTTTTCAAAACGCGCCAAAACGTTCCAAATCTATGGCCGGTCGGTTTTGATTTGAGGTTAGAATGTCAAATGTCGAAACAAGGATGAGCTTTACCGTACATAATTTTATATTCTATTCATAGTAAACCATAACTAAATATATGTAATAAAATTATGAACCTTTTTAGAAACTCAGAGAATAATAATAGTATTGAGCATTAACGTTATCATAATATCCGTATTGATAATTGGTTTGCTCATGAATACTCTAATTTCTTTCATTAATAAGAGTTTCTTTTATATTGAACAACAATTATAGAGTTTAAAGTAACCCAAATTTAGTTTAAATTTCGACAAAACTAAAAAAAAATACATATTTAAAATACATAACAAAAGTGAAAAATAAAAATAAAAATGTCCATTCTAATCGAGTATGGAGTACTGGAGTACTCCATACTGGAGTTCCTTATTCCATATGGCGTGCTTATTTAAAACTTTGTTGAAGAGCTGATGGTATATTAGATCTCAATAAACAGGCACATCTTTCAGACGGCCAAAGGAGAAACTCTTTATTTATTTATTAACGGACTAACGTTCAATTTACAACACAAGTAACACAAAATTAGAAGAATAATGTACATTATAAGTATAGGATGGTATTGGTATATGAATTAAGCAACAACAAAAAAACACAACGAAGTAGAAGGAAAGCGAAGTTAGCAGTCCACAATGGAATACTGATACCAACCCTGATGTATGGCAGTGAGGCATGGAACTGGCAGAGAAAGGATGAAAATAGACGGAATGCCGTAGAAATGAGATCTCTCAGGCGAATATGTGGTAAAACTATGTGTGATAGTGTGAAAAATGGTTAGATTCGCAAATAATGCAAGGCTGCTGTAAGCTTAATGAGTAAGTTTAAGAAACGGACGCTTTGATGTTTTGGGCATGTATGGCGAATGAACGAAGAAAGGAGTATAAGGAGAATATATGACACGAATGTGAATGGAAGAAGAAGCCGGGGACGCTCGAAGAAGACATGGCACGATCATGTGAATCAAATACTCGAGTCGGGCAATATCAGAAGTCGGAATAATCTATGAATGTAAATGAAGCAAGAAGTGTATGCCAAGGTCGAGTTGTTTGGCGGTTCGTCCTCTCTGCCTACCCCGGCGGGGAAATGGCGTGATAGTTAGTTAGTTTGTTAAAGTAGAAGTGACAAGTCAAGTCTTGTTAGGAGTCAGAACAATTGCAATATTTCTTTACTTGCTTAATGACAGATAAAAATCATTTAGGCTTACACCAAAGAAATGAAGGTCTTGACTTGACCAGTCTACACTTTCGGGATAATGGTGAATCTAATCCATAAGTAGTTGAGTGTTGACTGTGGAAGAGCAGTTCATTATTTCGGAGTCTACGGGAGGAGATATTGAAAGGGATAAGTTGTAGTAAAGTAGGTGAATCAAATTTCACAATATCCTTTCAAAATATCGAACCGAAGTAATGCGTACGACCCTAAATTGATCCACGAGTATAAAATGTAACGAGAGTATCTCCTGTCCCGATCCTCTTCCTCTCCCTCTCCCTCCTTCCTTCTTATTTTGTTTTTTTTTCTTATAAAACATCTGTGCTTAACCACTGTTAGCCCAAGAAACTTTGTTGGCTTACCCTTTGTTAAACTTCCTTTGTATATAAATCTGTATTAAAAGCTATTTGTTTTTTATAAATAAATGAATAATGCAATGAATATTTTGAAGAAACAAAGTGATTATTTCTAAACCATCCATTTTAAATGCGTGTCTTTTTGTATTCTCAAAACCCACACATATTATTAAACTTCCTCTAAGTTATTCATGAAGTTTGCCAGATTAACGTCTAAAATTACTGAAACTACATTGGCATACATTGACGGTGATTCTTTTAACTGTGTAGAGATATCGAAAATGTCAATTTAAAGTTTTAGAATGTCATCGATGTTCTGACAAATAGAAAAGCAATTCAACTACAGATATGTATTGAAACAAATCGTCGTCCACAACACAAACAGGCGTATTTATCCAGAAGCGCTATTCTGGTTATTTTTAATTCCTTATCTTTTTCCTAAGGCTTAAAGACTTCCTGATTAACTGCAGAATTCCGGAGACATAGTAAAAAAAACCTAAACAGATTGTTAAGAGATTATTCGAAAACATGAATTGATGAAATAACCTAAACTTTTTACAACAATTACATTATATTATAACGCATTTTAATACATCTTATTTTCATTTTAAATAGCATAAATACCCATTTTAACGAAGATTTACGTTTTTTAAAAAGGTACCTACTCCACTAGATAGTAATGATCTTTTTTGTCACCACTTCTAAAAGTGACATTTTACGTCGTGGTTAATCTATGCCGACTGTAGAGGTGGGTACTTCCACTTATTTTACGAACTCGGTTCCAATTCCAAGTTCAGTCACACTCACACCTCGGATTCGGTCCTTGGTTCCTTTCGGTCCGCCCGAGTCCGATGTCCGGAAACAAAAATCGTTCATATTACACTATTGAATAGTTTCTGACTCCAATACAAAACTTTAGTCGTTCCTTGAGTGTTCCGAACGAGTGAATCCGGATTTGCGAACTCGGTGTGAGTCCATCGCCTTCGTAATCGGATTATTGGACTCAGTTTGGGCGGAACGACTCTCCTCCATGTCGCGCTGCCGTGAATTGCCGAAGACTGTGAACTACCGTTCCGAAAATGTCAGCATCTATATAATTTTGGTAATGTTTACTAACTAATAATGTTTAAAGATAATATTAACGTAATTGGTTATTTACCTAATATTGAGTTTTTCTTTTGTTAAAACTTCGCAAATATTTTAATGAAAATCATTCGCTTAATGACAGCTGACTGTTATCCGAGAGAACTAGAAGCGCAGTCAAGCAAGAAGTCTATAAGCCCAAGTAAAATGATAAGGAATCTTCCTTAAAAAGAACTGGATTTGCGCTCCCGGAGAGTCAAAAGCGAAACATTTAATAAAATGTTTGAGAATCTGGCAAAAAAAAAAAAACGGTTTTTTGGCTCTCCTGGAAATTTGCTAAATATGAGATACGTTTCTTTGTGTTGTGGGTGATGTAATGATTTGTTATTTTATATAAGTAAAGCTAGAGACTTTTAAAAAAAATCGATTCTTTTCCCTAATAAATAAACGTAAATTGCTTTTCCAAACACGAAATAATCACGAAACTCAATTACATATTTTGAATTAATCAATTTTACTTGATACGGAATGTAGATACATAAAAAAAATGTTGCCCACAAAGTGATATGGTATCGATTTAAAAATTTCATCAGAAATTAAAAAATATATTTAATTCTTGCGCTACATTGCCTCTATCTCCTTCAAACCTTCACGGTTGCATGCCCGAAACCCTTCACGGCCCAGCGCATAGTGGTCCGGTAGGTACTGCGCTCTCTTGCCCCCGTCTCCTGTCCCCCCAGGTAGCTTCCTGTAGTCAGCCAGACAGTTCCTGTATAAATATATTTATGTAGTTCACCCTGTGAACCCATGTGCTCCTGGTAACCGGTGTGTCGTATGCTATATGGATGGCCACTGAAGCGTGTGAAAATAACCGGTGCTTCCGAGTTCCTATGCGTAGATCAGTTTTTTGATATAATATACAGTAAGTTTACAGCTAAAACACGATCAATGGAAATATTAAAATCGCTAAAATGTCTCTTCAAATCTAGTTTTACTATCTGACGTTCAACACTAAACTATCGAGATTATTTTTTCTGAATGTCTGGGTCCCGATCCGGTTATTTTTAAGAATAAGACATTGTCCTTATCTTTAGCCTTAAATTAGTTTTGCTTAACTACGGTTCCGGTTCTCTCGGATGACGGCTGTCATTCAGCGAATGACATTCTTTAAAAATATCAATATGTGCGTAGTTTTAAAAAAGAAAAGCAATTCATTAATTACTTTAAGCTCAAAACGAAATTACTATGTTTGTACAGTACCTACGCCAAAAGCCCGAAATGTCAGAGAAAAGTGATTTAAATCCTAAAAATTGTAATAAACTACACGTTTATAGTACGTAATAATAAACTAAACGTGTCAACATCTGATGTACCTTAAAAATGAATAATACTGTGATAATTAAACCACAAAATCCTTTGAAAATGTATTGTCATTCACATGGAATCGGAACTGCAGTTAAAAAAAATGTCTTAGGATAAGGAAAAAATCTCATCTTTAAAAAGAACAAACAATTTGTCTTATATTTTGTTCAGTTACCTGCGAACTGAATCGTATTGACCACGAAATTTTAGTCAATTTCAGTTAATATAGTGCATATTTTATGACGCCAAAACTTAACAATTAATTTTCTAATTTTACATGAGCATAGGTGATTTGGGTGACATGATTCTTTCTAAATTAAAAATTCTCGAAAAGTATAACATCCAACACAATAATACTCAACCTAACCTAAACTATCAAAATAGGCACATAATTCAATGCAGACGTACCGACGAATAATAGATTTTAAATTTACGAAGCAGCTACAAGGCTTTACACGATTTCAATAATGAACACAACAGGTGAACAAAACGACAAATGCATGAAAACGATAATGACTTAAATAGTAATAAAAACCATGCCATGTATAATTTGTAGAAGAAGTGTTCATTGAATAAATACGCAAAAACACAACAAAAGATCAAGTTAAAGAAATTGCCAATGGAAAAAAAAACACAAAGAACACGTGAATAAGAAACAACTAATAATAATAATAAAGCCATTTTAATACAAAAATTCAATGTTCATCAGTCAATAACCCATGAAACGTAACGTAACATGGGAATAGGAGCCTATCAAGCGAAAACTCATCTCGGAAAACCGTTAAGCGTTGTTTTGTTCACCGTTCAGATGTTTTGCCATTTGGTCAATTTAGTGGATTAGGCACAAGCTGTGCAGAAAATATCTCATTAAAATATAACGCAGCGATATTGACTGAAAATTATTTATAGGATTTGCAAAAAGTCCCTTTCCGATTTAAAAAATTAATAAATTTTTTCTGATATATTATATTGCGATATTTTTATTTTATTTGAGACGTTAAACTCGGGAGATATGGAACAGTACACCATTGCTGAGCGAACGAAATATGTCACATTATTTTTGGAAAATTTAGTAATTGCAACTCAACGTGATTACTGACATATATATTTGAACATTTGTTATCGGCTTACGTATTGTCTGTGTGAAACGCCTGTGGAGAGATGGTAATTTACAGGGGTGGTTGTTCAGCGATATTTAGATGACAAATAGATTAATAGATTAGAATTAATTTATTTTTTTCAAAAGTACACTAATTTCTAGATAATAATTTAGAAGCCAACAGGTTTATTGGAGGTGATCACTGATCTTAATTTTAAAGGAACTTTTGTTTTGCGTATTTCTGATGTCACTAGGTAGGGAATTGAATAGGTTAATAGCATTGTATTTAATACTTCTTTGTCCATTAGAGGTTACACAAACTGGAATATTAAAAGATTTTACATGTGATTGTCTCAGGGCTCTAGTGCTTGTTCTTTCTTCAAACGTATGGGTATTTTTAAATTGATGATTATGGATATTTTTTTAATCGGTTTTTTCAAGTTGGGAATATTTATTTTCTTAAAAATGAAATCAGTACTCGTCCTTAATGGAACTTTAATAATAGCCGTCAATTTAAGTAAAACAGTAAATAAGTAAAAATGTTTTTATAAAAAACGAACATTTTGTTAAAATATTTAGGCTGACCCTTTTTTAAATAATGTATAATGTATAATGAAACAAACGTGGACGGCAGTCTACAAGGCTTGTGGCGAAATTGATGTCACATAACCTTTGCCTCCAGCCGTCGAAATTGTACGTTGTTGCAGGTCTATTTATTGTGACATCAGATATATGTACTTTTATTGTGTGTTTTATCCATTTTTTTTCGAAATTTTGATTCTTTTTGTGGACATATGAAAAATATAGAACAGACAATATTGTCCTTTCTTAATTTTGAACAGTTTCGTGGATATTGAAAAGTTCCATAGCTCATGATTGAAATGGCATTGCAGGCTGAAAACATTGATTTGATTTAGAAAATGTATATAGAAAGACCTGTGCGAATTTAATGACGCCACAGCTCACCGTTCGTTGGTTTTTTGGCATTGGCACAAAAATGTTCTGCTTTATACCTACCTAGTTACGACATTTACTTCGCAGACTTAGATTTTGACATTGTCCTGTAAATTTATGGATGGAAAGTGTATTCATCAAAGCGAATCGTGGTTTACACTTTACAGCTTTCTTTGAAGTCACCGATCTCTGGTTTCGTCTATAAAATAAAAAAGGGGATTACAGGCTTTCTCCCTCGCTACTGACTACCCTCGTCACGAATTACTGTCACCAGGTGGACTTAGTATTCTAGACGCACCGCGGATAGCTCTGTTGCTACCTCTCCCTCTCTCACATAAACGGCGCTAGTTACTGAGAGAGAGGCTATAATGGCGTTCTCAGCGGGAGGACTACACTCACTCCAGTAATACTCGTGACAACCGATAACCGAGCGTTAAATATAATCCACATTTAATGTGAATGGCGGTCTGTTTAGTATTTCAAATCTCTCTGACTTAATGCGGGATTAGCTGAAGTGTTGGCACTGGTCAGGGCATCCATATATTATTACTGGATTTGGCGTGTCATGCAAATCAGAACGACAATAATGTATATTCTTTTTGATACATGTTTTCGGGAACCAATTCATTTTGATTAGGGTGTCATTTTTAAGATCCACCTGCCCTGTCTAGATATTGTTTGTCGATGGGTCACGACGGCGATAAACCGATCAGGAAAATTAAAAATAAATAGAATTGATACGGGTTGAAAATGATGGAGTCATATTTAACTAGGTACCCACCCAATAACACCATGTTGCTGTATTTATTATTGTGAGTTATATCTAAGAAGATGTACGACTTCTAGAATAGAAAACAGGAAAGAAGAAGAATGGTTGGAGGAGAATAAAAAAACAGGATGTGATGGTACGCGAAAGATTTATTTTTCTATGTTCATTAAGACAGCAATTTAACATCGTTATGGCACTACAGCACCCAGACCTGGTATATAATAGGATTATACAATTTGTGTTTCAAATACACAGTGGTGGTTCGTGATCTAAATCATTGTGAGTTCAACAACAAAGCGATTTAAAAAAAGAAACGAATATTGGCTTTCTTTGAGCAGATTTTCTTCTTCATCGAATATGATGTATTACGTAGTAACTTCATTTTAAAAGCTTGTGTGAAAAGGTGGATATTAAATATTTAAAAAAAATTAAGACAGTCTATATTTGTCATAGGATTTAATTTGCCATAAAAATAAAACATATAACTAAACTAAAAATATAATTTAAAAGGTGAATAACAATTGTTTCTAAATCAGAAATAACATCATTTTCAAATACTAAAACAATATTATTAGCATTAACACAATGAAATAGAAAAAAAACTGATAAATAAAAAATAAAAGTTTTTTTGCGTAATCGCTGTGCACCGAAATAGCCAATTTCAGCTTTGACGCATATTCTGGAACCGTTCGAAATCGTATTTATGTTGTATGAAATATCGTAGGTTTTTTTATTCGAGATTCGGATTCGGATGTGTTCCTATTGGTGGATTTTTTTTCAGACTTGTGGCGCGCTGCTTAGGAATTTTTAACGGCAAGTAGTGGCGCGCTGTTCGATATTACAATCCAATTGAGTTTTCTTGGCTGTAGTTTTTCTTCGGGAGTTTACTGCACAACCGCTCATTAGAGAAAAAAGCCACTGCGCATACATGACGGATTTTGTATTTTCTCCCTCCTAAAACATTTTCCCCCACCTTTTTTTCACCATTTCATTCCCCTCACCACTCCCTTTGGCCTCACAACGTACTCTAATTAGGGATGTCGTAAACCCACGACCCGGTTCTCGGAGTTGGGAGTAGTTAAGACTCTTGTTCAGTATTTACATTAAAAAAATGGTTCACTGTATCATCTCTTCCAAAATATCCTCCCTATAAAATCCCCAGAAACGGCACGAAGAAAATCTCAGGCTCTCATCTCTTCTTTTTTTCTATATATAAAAATTGATGTTTGTCTGTATTTCCTCAATTTTCTTGAAAATTACTCTACCGGTTTTTCCGAAAATAGCACAGTTTGTTCTTATTAGTGCCGGGAAGGTTTAGATAGTAGTTTAATGAAATCCAATATGAAAAACTGTTGCTATAACGTTTTAAAATTAGTATGAAAAGCATTGAACCCGCCATGTTGTATTGAGGTTAGCCCATAGATGTACCACTCTGGTTAGTCACAGATTACATATTCAAAAGAAGAAGGTTTGTTTGGGTAGAATATTTTAAAAATGGAAAACACCCGTAGGTACCTACTCAAGAACTTTATTATTTAGATATATGTTGAAATAATAAATGTTTGGAATGAAATAAATTTTTTTAATTAAAATGTCTTTATTTGGAGATAGTAATAGTCATCACAAGGCAATATTTTTGCTGTCAAATTACTTATGGAACCCAAACGACAAGTAAGAATTCACAACTTCATAACTTTTTTCCAAAAAAAAAAAATAATCCCGAGCAAGGCCGGGTACACTAGTATAAAAAAAATATATATTAAGGTATGTTCCATTTTAGCCGGTCTTTATAAACGTGAATTTAAAATCATTTACGGCCAACCTTACAAAAAAATGCTCCCCAATAACAGCCATTAAATTGCAGAATCTTTCGTTCAAGAACACGAGACTCATTATATTATTGTGCAGCTGCAAAAAGTGAAACTTTCCACAATCAATTTTCCAAACAATGTTTACCTGCGTACGTTAAAAGGGAAGGAATCTGGAATATTTGAGAGGGCAACACCACGTGAGACGCGCTGTTCCGACTTTCGACCCCGTGACCCACTTCCGTGTGCAGAATACCATCCAAACCACCGCCGGAACTGCCTGCGAGCCGAGTTTTTCAATCTTGGCTTCGTGGAGCCCAGTTTAAAGATAAAAAAGAGGATGGAGTCGATTCGAATTTATCAAACAATAATAATTTCGTCTTGAAGCCATAGCCCAAGACGAGCATAAAAAATAAATATAAGGGACGTGTCGTCGTTAATTACCAAAGAGTTTTGCCCAAACCGAGTTGTTCGTAGTTTTTTTTCCGGATCTGTTCCATCATATTTAATTTGATGCGGTGTTCATTATAATGATAAATGATTGCCTAAGTTGTCGTTGCTTAGGAAAACGTTGGTTTTTAAACGCACCTTGCCCGTATTAATTGTTTGCGTGAGTTTTATGCTTAAGACATAATTTTATTTTAATATATTGTTTTCTTATCAGCAGTTTTAGCAGATTTCTTATGTTTACATATTAAAAACCGCAGAAATTTTCTTACGAGAATTTTACTTATGTAGATATATTTTTGAACCCTTTGGAATATTATAAACCTACTTATATTTCACTCTTTGTTTTCGGGTAAACATTTTTAAAAACGTGCTTTAAAAAGCCCCACCCGAGAGTGACAGTGACCCAATCTAATCTGTTTAATATGCGAAGTTCTTCACATGAGCTGAGCATTTACCTGCCGGTGTTATTGTTGTGTATTCACCGAGCACTTGGATAAGTACTCCCTCGGCTTCTGTCCGGTGGCACGGTGAGCGGATAATTGGGTTAATCAAAACAGAAAAGCAAAGTCTTATCTCAAATATAAATTAATTCACACGCTTAAAAAATACAAAGCTAATTATTTATTCAATGAGTTTGTGGTGGTTTCACATTATTTCCAGTTGATTATCTCTATACCTCGGTGTCTTCTGCTTCCTTTTGGCGTCTGGCTTTGGACATAGGCCTCCCTCAAATGTCTCTAGTTTTGCTGATTTTTAGCGGTTTGTACTAAGGTTTCTTTAGGTTTACAGGACATCTCTTCTGTGGGTAACTTTTTCCCATACTAGAATCAAAGAGCAGAGACTAAAGACCCTCTGATATCAGATTTATGACCGCTATCTACCGTAATAGTAGTTTAATTGTTTTTTTTTTATCAGATTCTAGCAATGCCTGACCCTTTTCCTATTCGGTTCTTTCTTTTCTAAATGACACAGCTTTCGCCGTGGACTTACTAAATTCCTTACATTTATATCAATACTGTATTTTTTGGATTTGACAAAAATTACCTTTTTAGTGCAACTGAACAGAAAAGAGAACAATAAATTAATTAAAATTTACTTTTTAATCACCACTTTTTTAATATATACATACCAAATAATTTTTAATATATAAATATCTTGAATTTATTTTCATATTAATATTAATAAAAGAGAAAATCTTTTTTACTTTCTACAATTAATTTGTTATACAATATTTTATAATATTTTTTTATTTACATTATTGATTAATTACTTACCCACTTTAATCAATTTTTGTTTATGTTCATAATTTGTCTATTCTTACATTATTGTGGTCTATGTTTATCATTTGTCTATACTTGACATTATTTTTTTAGTTTTCTGTACGTCCTGATGCTTCGCTTTCGATACATGTTGATATGTACGAGATATAAAAAAAGCTGTGATTACAAAGTACTTTTTAATTAATTTATTAATAATGACGCCACAAAGTGAATATTAATCTTTTGAAGAAATTATAGAAAAGAGAACAATTAAATTTAAAGCTCCAAGTTTCTTACTGTCATCTACCTTCCTTCAATTTTTGTAATCATATAATCTTTCTAAAGGTACTTGGGAACCACTTAATGTTGATGTATGGTAGAATATGGACCACAGCATAGCTTCCGAGCACAGCGTCTATGGCGACAGTGACTCTGGGTTAGTGTCGCCGCGACGCTGTCGCAGCTTCACGGATGCGCTAGTGTGTCTTTAGAGGTTCGCGACTATATCACTCCCCGTACAAGGAGATTTGCATATGGTGACATTCTTATCAGAGATTTCAACTCCGAAATTACAAAATAACTTTTAAATAAAAAAAATATTAAAACATTGATAATTTCTTTTTCAGTTTTTGCATTCTTCTGCAATTAAAACAAATAATGGATGCTGAGACACCAAAGTTATGAGAATTTCATCATCTTCCTCGGTAAAAAAATTAAAGGTTTCAATTTTTTTAAAATTATTAGCGATAATACAAGTGTAATCGCGGTTCTGTTTATCTTTGTTCGTAAAAGATCCCGTACATTTGTATTGTACTCATAATACCGTCGCTCTGTAGGGGCGATTCGTACTAGTACTATGCAGCGTTACTGTCGCAATGGACGCCGTGTTCGGACCCCTACCTTTGCTTAGAAGTATACGGGTAGCAATGCTACGTCCTACAATAATAATATTTATATACGTTCATAAGCGTGAAGCACTCAAAGTACAGTTTTGACGTTTATTTTTGGATGTAAACATTTAATAAAGCACGTCGTTAACAATATTAACAACATAACATCCCGCATAGCAAGGTGCGCTAACACTTAGACGATTTAAAGATCATAACATAACATCTCCCAAACCAGAGAAGGTGAGAAGAGAATCAATATTACGTCAATATTCTACAAGTTCTTTACCACGTTTCACCGCTTTCTTTTACGTTTCATCTGCGCTTCATCATCGTTTTATTTACTATTGAATATTGATTATTGACCTATCAAACAAGAACTGCGTGGAACATAACTTTGCGTTTTAATGGTAAACGTAAAGCTTCACTAAAAGCGATTGCCGAAATAGAGAGTAGAGGAAGAGGAGTGCCGCTGACCCCGAATTGGGAAAGAGCAAGAGAAAGACAAAAAAAGAAGATTCACGTAACTGTATTCTGTGACTGACGTTAAGAAATTAATCATTAAAGTGTAGTGTTGTCATCAGCATCGGGTGGCATAAATGTATTCTGTGACTGACGTTAAGAAATTAATCATTAAAGTGTAGTGTTGTCATCAGCATCGGGTGGCATAAATGTATTCTGTGACTGACGTTAAGAAATTAATCATTAAAGTGTAGTGTTGTCATCAGCATCGGGTGGCATAAATGACCATAATTATTAAGGTGGTAGAAGAAGTCAAATATCTGGGACACGTCATTACTAGGAAGTTGATGGATTACGACGATATCGACAGGCAAAGTCGAGCACTCCGTGTAAAGTCAAACATGACCAGTAAAAGGTTTCGGCGTGAAAAGGACGCTATTTCTTGTTTTCTGTACAACTCTTTATACATGCGATCTCTGGGCGAACATCAAGAAGGGTAGCATAGAAAGACTTCGCGTACAGTACTACAACGCCTATCCCGCGATGTTCGGTCTTTCCAGACACTACAGTGCCTCCAACGTTCTCACAGAGGGGCGAGTTCCTGGCCTTGCAGCCCTCATAAGAACCCGGGTGGTAGGATTTAGGGAGAGGGTAAACAAATCCGGAAATGTCCTCATAATTGAATCCCGCCGGAGTCCAGATCCCAGCATAGAAGCAAGACGGAGAAACATATTAGCACCATCAATCTCAAGTACAATGATTCACTGACGTCTATTATGTTCTCTTTATATTTTCATTTTTATGAATATATATTATATATGTTATTTGTATATACTTTGTGGGATGTGTGGGACTGCGCTAACCTCCCAACATTCCGGAATAAATAAATTATTATTATTTAATTTCTTTCAGGGGATCCAACATGATCAATTTTGTTCTTTTGTCTGATATAATTACCTGTCTCCGAAACTAGTTGACTTTAAGGCTAAACTAAACGCAATACGCGATCACAGATGGAGCTATTTTAAATATAAAAAAAAAACACTTTTCGCAAGTAATGCTTTAAAATATTGAATTGATTATTTTTGGCGGGTATGAACACACGGAATATGAAATGGAATATTTTTTACTGTAGATTTAATGAACAAGTTCTTCAGGAAACTTAGAAAAGTATACATTTACATTTTTTTTTTCTTCATTTAAGTTTCTGGAAGGACTTGAGCTTTAAACTTACAATAACAGTTTATTCCATTTCATATTTCGTATGTACGCCCTCCAACAAACAATTCATCTCAATATTTAAAAGCATTAAGTGCTAAAAGTATTCGTTTCTTTTAACCCTAATTCATGAAAAGTTGTGTAGGTAAACCAAGACAAATTTAATTTAATAATTTTTTTAAGATCTTTTATAACGAGATTTACTAGTACTAAATCCTTTAAAACATTCTCAAATTAATCGTTTCTTTTTATTATTGTACTTATTTGATTAAATACCCATCAGGGCCTTTACATGTATTTTTAGAACAGAATATAATGAGCTATCTAAACTTACAAGTAGGTTCATAGAGATTTTAAACCATAAAGTTTTCATTTTTAAAACATTTAACAGTAACATAAAACAGAAAAATGAAATAATATTATAACACAAATCATTAACGCTACATTATTCACGCTATAATAATTAATTGTAGGATTCATTAAAGTGTTGGTATAGATGACGCTTTATCTTATAGATGGAGTCTACAAAAATGAGGGCTCCATCGAAGCCAGAGTAAAGTTAGCCTCTCAGAAGCTGGGCTTATTGTACAGAGCCCGCAGACACTTTAATAGTACAAAACTGCTGACCCTGCACAAATGGAAATTTAGGCCGCCACCTCTGGTAGAGAGCCCCAAAATATTTGAAAAAACCTTTGACTCTGCAGAAACGGGCGATCCGTTTGATAGATTCGCCTATCTTAACAAACGGATTGCAATCTTTGGAGCACAGACGTCAGGTGGGAATGCTGTCCTTGTTCTACCGGTATTTTAATGGAAGATGCTCTGAGGAACTAGCGTCATTGATCCCTCCGGTACCGGTGCATAGTCGAAAAATACGCCAAATGCGTTCCCAACATTTGCACACAGTTGACATTTGCCACATGAGAACGGGTCGCTTCTACGACTCGTTCTTGTGTTCAACAGCTCGGCTGTGGAATGATCTGCCGGCCACTGAGTTTCCTTCCTCCTACAACATGGGTCTCTTCAAGACCCAGTTCACTCCTTCCTATCCTATAAAAGACCCTCCACACAGCATCTCCGAAGACGATATAGGCCTTGAGGGAAATTACTTCCCTCAGAACCTTCTGTGTGGAGTTACTGTAAAAAAATATCGACATACCTCCAAACTTGTTGCCCAGATCATGCATCCTATGGATCTGTGAGTGTGACTGATAATTAGTCTCGTGTTCCTCGTCGGTACATGGAATTTAATAGTGGCGACGATGGCAGGGCTGTCAATTATGGTTAATGAGTCCTATATAATATAACCAGGTCTGCAATAATTCTCCTGTCAGACAGCGTAATTAGATGCAATCGATTCATTATTTTAATTTACCGTGCAGTGCGTTTCGTTACTGTTCCATTGGCGTCAAATTAAATTATGAAACAAAAGGCACCCAAACTGTTTCTCGATAATGTGAATTCATACCTTTGACAGGACCAAATTTCTTAATATAGTTTTAATTGTGTTTTTTAATAGCCTCTTGCCAATAGCTGCAATAATTGAGGTAAATATTGTAACGTCGTCACGCCATATTACTGCGGCGGTGAGAAGCTATTGAGGAACATGGTAATAACAACATCGAATTTTTCATCATCAAATCACCTCGTTTCGATTGCCCTGAGAAACAAGAATAAGGAGCTTCAGTTTCATTTTTTTTTATCAATAATCACGTTCAAACTTAAATACCGATGTATTTAGTTTTTTTCTAAAGGTAGTTAAGATAATTTTCAAATATTTTCATATGAACTTGGTAACTTGGTGATGTGACATTATAATTTAAAAAATAAAACAATAACTTTGTTTACATCACTTTTATTTTATACTTTTGCCGACCGGGTTTCGCTACTACCGTAGTTTCTTCAGGGCAGTATACAACTAAACCATGTTTAAACTATAGTATGATTAAACTATAATGTGTTTAAACTATAGTATGTTTAAACTAAACTATGTTTAAACTATAGTTTAGTTGTATACTGCCCTGAAGAAGCTAGGGTAGTAGCGAAACCCGGTCGGCAAAAGTATAAAATAAAAGTGATGTAAACAAAGTTATTGTTTTATTTCTTAAATTATTATTTTCAAAGTTTCAATTTTTTCAAAGCCCTCCAAAATTCTCTATATCTATGGCCGGTCGGTTTTGAGGTTAGAATGTCAAATGTAAAAACAAGGATGAGCTTTACCGCAGATAATTTTATATTCTATTCATGATAAACCATAACTAAACAAAACCAATAAATTTATGTACCTTTTTAGAAACTTTAACCCAAATAATAATAATAGTATTGAGTATTAATATTATCATAATATCCGCATTGATAATTGGTTTGCTCATCAATACTCTAATTTCTTTCAAGAAATAATAGTTTTTTTATATTGAAAAAAATTATAGAGTTTAAAGTCACCCAAATTAAGTTAAAATTTAGCCAAAACTAAAAAAATAATTATTTAAAATACCAAACAGAATTGAAAAATAAAAATCTCCATAGTAATCCAAAAACTGAATGCACACGTGACGTCGGATGTTTCAAATGCAATGGTACCAACATAACAAGGTGTTTCAATGAGATGATTTTTATTCACTTTATAAATTTATAATTTGATTTATCAATTCTGTGTATAATTATCACATGCATAAAAGTTATATATTTAGATTCAGCGTTTGCTGATCTATATGAATATATATTTTTAAAGCCATTAAATTTTTCACTGGAGTTCCTTATCTATTGATTACGGAAACAAATGAGGTGAGAGGTGAGACTGGTTGAAAATGTATTCAACAATCATATTTTACTCCGCTGCATATATTCGCCATACGGTTTGCACTCTCCTTTTTCCATTCCCAGTAATGCAGAGCCAATTACTTGCATCTTGTTGGTTAAGTAATTATATCATAATCATGGCGGGTATTCGAAAGGCGAAAGAAAGAATGGAAAATGGAACACCAAAATCATTTATCTTGGCACATAGCTTACACAAGACTATTTTAAAGCACTTTTTTCCAAAGGTCTCTTTCTGAAATTTGAAATTATTTTTATCGCTGTATATAAAAATGAATTTTTGTCTTTCTGTTCTCGATTGTCTCGAAAGGTACTAGATCGGTTTCGCTGAAAATAGCACAGTTTGTTCGTATTAGTGTGCCGCGAAGGTTTAGAGAGTAATTTGAATGCAATCCAATATATAAAACTGTTGCTATAACGTTTTAAATTTAGTATGAAATATATTGAACCCATCATCTTATATTGAGGATAGCCCATATATATATATATATATATACAAATCTGGTTAGCCACAGATTACGTATTCAAAAGAAGAAGGTAGAATATTTCCAAAATGGAAAATATGAGTAGGTACCTACGTAAGAACTTTTTTTTATTTTAAAGTAATTAATCAAAAGTGTTAACAAAAGATTATTATAAAACATTGAATAACAAATTTATGTTAGAAATTAAAAAAATACGTTATTTTTTATTACTAATATTAATATGAAAATAGATTCAAGAGAACGATATTTAAAAAAAATCGTTATTTATGAAATTTAATTCACTATTAACGCTCTTTAATCAATTTTTATTTATGTTTATAATGTCTATTCTTACATTATTGCGTTCTATGTTTATCATTTATCTATACTTGACATTATTATTTTTTACTATTCTATATATTCCTGATAAAGAAAGCATCTCTTTCGAAACAAGTTGATCTGTGTATATGAATAAAGTGGTGAATACAAAGTAATTTTTAATTAATTTATTAATTATCTAAGTACTTATATTATGGCTTTCGGATGGCCATACTCCTGTCTCCGTTAAAAAAAAATTAAACGTCTTACGGCGATGCAACGTTTTCTTACGTAATTTTAACGGTTGATTTTACATTCATTACTGTATTACCCAATAGAACAAACTACCTAAATAATGGTCCAATTAGCTATTCTCCAGCTACGCGCATTAGCAGGGTTATTTGACGATAGCGTACTTTTACTCGTGGTACGAACTACGGGTAAGCTCCAATCCACGCTCCCTGACCCGAACGGTGTTTTCCGCGTAAGAAATGTAATTGCAACACCGTAATGAATTCTTAACTCCGTAATGAATTCTTAACTCCGTAAGTAATGGCGGTACCCACCGGTGCCTTATTATGTGTTATGCAAAGCATGTAGGAATTATTTTAAATAATCATTTAAAGTATATATTTTTTTTTTAAAGAAAGTCAAACATTCCCGGGTTATGAATTACCTGACAATATTTGAAAACCTGGCACTACAATCACAGTAAACGGAAGTTGTTTCTTGTGTCGTGATGGAGGACTTAGCCAGCCGAGGAATTGAACTCACGGCGCCTGGGTGAGACCCAGATGTAATACCAAGTCAGCCACTGATCGGTTTTTCGCAGTAAATGCAATTTATTAACATATATTTTTATTCATTGTTTTCGTATTTAATTCGTAGAACTCCATTTAACAATTTAACAATGTCATTATTCTGTAAGTATTTTAATTTTTATTATTGTGACAGCTGTTACGGCATTCGAGGCCATTTTAAAACTGTGGTTAATCCACATTGCGACGACTAAAGAATATTACACATTTAAATTAGTCAATAGCATTCATTACAAATTTATTCAGAAAATATTGTCATTCTATACGGGGAAAACACACTGTAAATGTAAAAACCTCACATAATACAGAATTTTTAATTTTTTTCTAACTAAATCGATTTTACCGGTAATAAATCATTTTAAACACTGCCCAAATTAAAATTAGGCGGGAGTAAATAAAATCACATAAGCAAGTCGTGGTAATGTGGCCTAACCACAGTTTGAAAATGACCTTGAACGCCGAAACGTACGAACATATATATATGAGTTATTGTTATTCAACATAGTAATTCAAATTTAACGATGTTATTTTTAAGTTCCAGAATTTACTTTAATTTTTATTATTAACCCAAGGTCTCGAGGCCATTTTCAAACTGTGGTTTATATATTATATGTGTATATATATATTTTTTTTGAAGTTTTTGAAATTTTATAATAACTTTATAAATCATTCAATTGATAAATATTTTATCGAAGCTTATGCACCTGGTTGTAACATTTAATTATTAAAGTAGATAATATTATCAAATCTCAAATGAAACATGAAATAGAAAAAGATACAGAAAATAAAAACGTAGCAGTCACATCTGGGAATTGAACCCAGGACATCTGTCTTACCGGGACAACCGCTAAGACAGATGTCTAATTGACAGATGTTTAATTTACGTCATTTTTAACGATATCATACTTCAAATTTAAGATTTTACAAATGTTATCCTCAATTAATTCCCATATTATTGCCTATTATGTGCGCATTATGTTGTTACTTAAATAAATCAATAACCAAGAAAAGTTTATTATTTAGATGCTATAAAATTATTAAAAAAAAATTGGTCGCTTAAGTTTGTTTGGCATCAGCGAAATCAAAATGGATTGATGAAATGAAAGGATTAACAAAATTCTCAAAAACTTCAAAAGCATTATTCTCAAAAATGCTCAAAAGACGTGTAAGCCTCTCTGATTCTCAGCGCCTCATATGTAG
The DNA here is from genome assembly GCA_022606495.2 of Halesus radiatus. NCBI lineage: Eukaryota > Metazoa > Arthropoda > Insecta > Trichoptera > Limnephilidae > Halesus > Halesus radiatus. The sequence goes on along the minus strand of JAHDVE020009831.1, from coordinate 113,774 downwards.
GTGACGTACATTGAATACTTTAGGATTTTGGAAAGTATTGAAAATCTGCGACGCTTAGGAGGAGTTAGGGCAGACATCCGTAAGGTTATTGAAATGAACGTGTTAAATGTCAAGAAAATGCCATCACATTCACCCAGATCGGCATTTAACTGAGCTAAATCATAGCTAAGGGCCTCAATTGTGGAAACATTTAATAGATCTGCTTAACTAACGGTCGTTTTTTCCAACTTTTCGAATGATCAATCTGAGTCACCGATCAGCCAATTGTTTTGTTAAGTATTCGCTTGTTTGCCTGTTTTTAACCATTTTGTTATCCTAAACTGTCTATGGAGGTGCCCGCCCGCTATAATATAGTGTTTGCCCACTTTTACTCACGATAAAATAGTAGCCACCCGCTTTTACGATAATAAAGTGACATCAAAGTAAAGAATTTCAATGTAAAATTAACGTAGATGAGTTAATATTTTATTTATTTTGAATACATATCATTTGCTTTAAAAATTAATACATAAACCAACATTTTATATTTCAAAAACGTGTGTGTTAAAAATGTGTTGAAAATAGAATGTTAGCTTGACTTTTGATAATGCCCCAAAGCATATTGTTCGTTTCGTACATTTGACGTTTATTGATTAGTGAAAAAAAAACAAAACAAAACGTAAATAGATCGAAAACTAATAATGACATTTGACATTTCGGTGAAGTTTTTCACCCTGTTGACACTTTTTATAACTATTCTTCTGCTGAGGGGAACTTAATCCACAAAAATAGATATCCTAAATTGGTTGTAAATTTGATCGAGAATTTCGTTGGGAAGAGCGAATTTGTGCATTTGAATAGTGTTGAGGAAAAATTTCGGCTCAGCAGTTTCTCAGTAGGATTGGGAAAACAGCCGTATGACAAGGGAGGATAAGTTTTCTTCAAATAAATATTGAAAGGCATATTTTTCATCCATTTTCTTTTTATCCATTCTCCCCAGTTTTTCTCAGAAGTCTGAACCTTTTCACCAGCGACATTTGTAAAAATGTTAATATTTGTTTTTGTTTATTTGGTACAGCCCCGTTAAATCATCTGATGATTATTTATTTTGTGTAATTTTAAAGAATTTAGTACTTTTATAACTTTGTGCAGTATCACGGGATAATGAAAATGGTCAAGCATAAATTTTATCATTATTTTTTCGATTTTTATAACTTTCTTCTCGGTTAAAGATGCCATGCATTCCCCAATAATCAATTGCTAAATTTAGTAAACAATTTGCATTGTTAACTGCCGAAGAGGTGTATTCATATACCAGATTGCATGTTTTATTACTTACTAAAACTGTCACCCATGCAAGTTCCATTCAGGTGCTGAATTCGTGCATGAAATTTCCAATGGCAATTTTGTGAAAACACACAATTATTCACCGAACAATGCCTGTGAAGACTCGTGGTATTGAACTCAATTAATCACAGCGCGTGTGTTAGGAAACGTATTGCAATATGCAGTCACATTTCTGCTGTTAGTAGTGAAGCAAGTGGGAAAGATAAAATGGTGGAAATTACCTATAATAAATACTACACGCAAATCAAGGCCTCAGGCGTTTGACCTGGCCGATCCCTTTATTGTGCCTTAGGCGTCTTTCTGCGATAATTGTATCGGTAGAGCTTGTCAAATGACAGGATGTTTCTGATGTCCTATGCGCAGAAACCGATTTTGGCAGGACGCGAAATCAACCGGAAAAAAATCACCAATCATTATTCTGGATTTCCGAATAACTTCGGCAAAGCTGCGCAGTACACGAAGGCCAGGCGCACTCTTTAGTTTGCAAAGCTCTACCTACTAAATCATAATTAAAAAAAGTATATTTTTGTAAATTATCATAATATCCATATTAACAATTGGTTTGTTTGTTTGTTTTTTGTTTTTTTTTTTTTATTTTATTTATTTTTTATTTTATGTTGAACAACAATTATAGAGCTTAAAGTCACTCATCCAAATGAAGTTAAAATATCGCTAAAACTAAAAAATAGATATTTAAAATACCAAACAGAATTGAAAAATAAAAATCTCCATACTAACCCAAAAACAGAATATATGAATATATATTTTTAAAGTCATTATATTATTCACTGGAGTTCTTTATTGTTGACGATAATGTATAAGTATTTTAAGGTCGAACATGTTTTTTCTCAATTTTAAGCATACACACCCATCTCAAAACGGTGTCTAAGAGTTAAAAAAAAAAATATATATATATATACCATCATCTAGTTACATTAGTGCGATCTCTTTTCCTAAAAGTCGAATGGTGGTTTCTGCGTAGGAAAGCCTATCGTACAGATTTGTGTGAGTAGTCACTTCCAGATTATACATATGTAAGTAGGTATCACACTAGTTCAGATAGAATTTATTAAATAGCACGATGCTTCCAGCACTATAGAGGCAGTAGGCAGCAGTCAGGAGGCTGTTAGGCGGTGATCTCGCGATGTTCCTCACGCCCAGGAATGCCACAAGGTACTCTCAGTGGGCCTAGCTAGAAGATCCTATGAGATGCCACAGTTACTTTTTAATAGCCGCGCTATTTCTTCACCTTCGGATTAACATTCTCTTTGTTTTCCGATGGGCTTGCCTTCTCTTGTTTACATATTATCTGCATTTAGTTGGGTGTGTATTTGCTAACAGCTTCTCGTGCTCTGATAAGTTCTTAGCAAAATGATGGCTAGATGTGCACTTACCTGGCGCCAAAATATCAATAAAAAACACTCAATGTTATTCCTCGTAGATACACCTTTTCACTGAGCGTAACTTATTTTTCGACTGAAGGATGTTCGTTACCACTATAAGATCGACCACAGAAAATGTACAAGTTTCATGTAGAAAGTTATGTTCTATATATGGTATAGTGAAATGAACAACCAAACTCTGAAAACGTCATTTGCTTTAATTAAACAAATATTCTTTTTTTTAAACTTACATATTAATGTAAACTGTAAATCAATGAAGGAAGCACCCTTTTTTTTATTTGCGGAGAGGAATGTGTATATATATTATAATGTAATCACCAAGTTTTGGAGTGGTAAACAGCACAGTAAGAAGGGATATGTTTGTGGTATGTATGGGGAAACTGAGCGGTTTATCTAAGACATATTAAGAATGGTTTTACTACTTCTTGAAAACAATAAATTCTGCGAAACAATAGAACATGTAATTTGCAATTATGTCAGAAAAGGTTCAGGATAATATGGCAAAAAATAAAGATGAAATTTGTTCAAACGGTGATCTTCGATATATTTATAAGCGGTGTAAAAACAAGGATACTGAGAGCCAGTCACCGTAAAAAGGTAGACGTCCCATAAAAATAAACGGATAGGTGTACTGTGCAGAGAAAAAAGAACGGTTTACCGGGAACATAATTGGAACCATCGTTAAATTTATTTGGTTTTCGATTTATACTGTAAGCAGTATTTTAGAATTTCAAATCATTGGGAAGACGAATTGAGAAATGTGTACCGACATTCATTTTTTGTCAGTAGATTTTGGCTATCTTCAGTTATTGTGCGTGGGGTTAATGAACAGTTTGCTCCACCCTTATCCTTACTCTGTCGCTATCCATCTAAATGATAGAATGCATGTTGCGAGATGTTAACTCCTCGTAAATCTTCGCAGTTTATGGGCCCAATGGCACCGCGTATTTTCCGACCTCCTCCATTGGAGTTTCTAGTTTAAGTGCGACTGGAAATACCTCAGAAGATGCTGCGGTCTGCTCTACGATTGGCCGGAGACGAGAGGTATTTCCGCTGAGACTTCGATTGCTTCTTATTCATTATGTATTTGGATTCTGCAGTTTCCGCTTGTGGATAGAATATACGATTGATTACACGATCATTAATTATGAACATCCTTCTGGATTATAGCTGGAATAGAGATTCACATGGTAAAATTAATTAAAACAACCTTTTTAATTAGGAATCTTGAAGCATCATGCAAATGAATTACAATCCCCTTCGATATCATGCTAACTAATTATGTTGTATTTTCTATTAAATTGGATAGCATTTTTTACCGGTAAGCTGCAAACAAGATATAAAAGCATATTATGTAAAAGGCATTTAATCTCTGACTTGTCAAAATTATAATATAAGCATATACATTTCTTTTGAACCACTTCAAATTAATATAATAATCTAGACCGGTTTTGCAAGTACCCTTCCCTCGTCAGGAATATATTAAAACTAAACTACGATATAAAATAATGATAGACATACATGAATATTTAGGTGTTGGAGCGGGAACCGACCAAAGGGGAAGGGGTAAGTTTTTTTGTAAGAACAAGTAATTTTCCTAGTGCGCAAAATTTCATCAAAAAGTACAAAAATTAGATTTTAGGGGTGGGAAAGGGGATAGGGGTTGTTTTTCGAAATCTCATGTATACAGTAACCTTTCTCTTATTTTGAAGGTCAAGTGCGCAAAATTTCATCAAGCTCGGAATAAAACTGTAGATTTATATGCAAAACAAACACACACCGCCCGCCCGGGACATTATATATAAAAGAAAAAGAAGAATATTGAAGTGGTTCAAAACAAATTTATAAGTATATATTGTAATTAGGAGAAATAAATGGTTTTTGAAAGAGCTGAATGTTAAAATTAGGTTTAACTTCTTCACAGCGCTTCCCTCTCCCGTTGTTACAATTACAATTACACTTATATTATAATTTCAACTATACGATACCGTAACTTCAGTTAATCTCCAACCGCTCTCTTTTCCCCTGTTAACTTGCAGACTGATAACTCACCAATATTCCACCTGTGAAGTATACTTTAAAAAGGGACACGTATAAATGTTAAGAAAAAAATCCCACCAGAAAGCAATTACCCCAATATTAATATAGTATATTTAAGTAAAGTGCCATAACTTTGATAGTTCTCAGACCGTCAATTCAAACCGAAATTTTGTAACAATTCGTTTTGGTGTTTCGATTAATTCAAAGATTATTCACGTTTTGTAATATTGTGCTGAACCTCGCTTTACCTTGATGGAGCTTTGGAAACTCATCGGTTTATTTGATTATAGTTGTTTTTTTAAGTGGTGAAGAAGTTTTTTCATTTCATCGTCATTTTTAATCGAAATTATGCATTTATTTAATTTACCTTTGCGATGGTGAAATATTGTTATTATTACTATAGTTTTACTATTATCTCTCCACGTGTATCTTTGTTTCTCAATGCCCTTAGTATCCAGTGAAAACCATTTACATAATGGCGAAAAATATTCTCTTGCTCTTTTGTTATTTGTACCTACCCACTTTATATTTGATTTGCTCGGGATTTTTTTTTTTAATAAAGTTATGATTTTGTCAATTGTTGCTTGTGGTTTGGGTGTCATAATTGATTTGAAAGCGAAAGTAATGCATTGTGACGACTATTTATATCTCTAAACAAAGAAACATTTGTTAGAAATTTTAATTTAATTCCAAACATTTATTTTTTTATAAAGTTCTTAAGTAGGTACCTAGCTGTGCTTCCCATTTTAAAAATATTCTACCTAAACAACCTTTCTTCTTTTAAATATGTAATCATGGGCTGACCAGAATGATGTATCTATGAGCTAACCTCAATAAAACATGGCGGGTTCAATGTTTTTCATACTAATTTTAAAACGTTATAGCAACAGTTTTACATATTGGATATGATTTAACTACTCTCTAAACCTCCAGACAGACAGACAAACTTTCATTTTTTATGTAGAGAAGATACAACCTTAGCTTATACTAAATTGTTATATAATATCTGAAATGTTCATTTAAGTGAGTCTGCTACTCACGAATAATTTAAGTCATAGTTTTAATTTACGTAAACTTATATAATATAGCTGTTATTATATAATTATATTAGGTTAGGTTAGTTAGTGTAGGACGCACTTGAGGTTAGCCTTCACAAAACTGTGCTACAGAAATTAACTCTGATTATTATTATTTACCTTCAACACAATTTACACAATTAAAAAAAACAACTTTGGTAAATAAGGTATTTTTTGAGACCTTAATAATATCTACTGGAAAGCGTGAATAATTAATGTATTATTATGTTTTTCAATGATACCCATAATTATAAGTCAATTGATAGACTAACGCTGGTTAAATAAATGGCCAATCCGATGCGGATTTTTGGGTTGATTTGCGATTGATTGACTCAATCTGAAAATACTTAGGTACAGAAATTGCCTCATCGTCTCATCAATTAGGTGTTGATACGCCAAATAAAATGAAATATTACCTCAATTTCCGCACAATAATTTGTTATCAATTAACATTTTTTTTGCGATGGGTATCATCGAAAAATGTTGAAAATGAAAGTGATGTTAGAATGATTGAATTACAAGTTATCATTAGAATACATTGTAAATAGCACCGAACTTTTCAGAAGATTGAATCGGACAATGTTTGAATAAGGAACTCCAGTCCAATTTTTGTTATTCTTTTGTCAATAATGACGTTCAAACTTAAATACCAATATATAAGGATGAGCTTTACTGTACATAATTTAATATTATATTCATAGTAAACCATAAGTAAACATAAGTAATAACATTATGTACCTTTTAGAAACTTAATATAAACTCAAAGAATAATAGTAGTTTTGAGCAATAACATTATTATAATATTCGTATTGATAATTGGTTTGCCGATGAATACTCTAATTTATGTTATTAATAATAGTTTTTTTTTATATTGAACAACAATTATAGAGCTTAAAAAATTAACTTTCAATTTCGCCAAAACTAACACAAAACAAAGGTGAAATATAAAAACTAATCCATTAACAGAATGGGCACGTGAAGTCAGATGTTCCAAATGCAATGTTACCAACGTAACAAGGTGTTTTGATGACATGATTTTTTGTTCACTTTTAAATAACGATTTATAAATTGTACGTATAATTTATATATAAGTTATATATTCAGAATCGTTTGCTGATCTGTATGGATGCATATTTTTAAAACCATTATATTTTTCACTGGAGTTCCTTATTGTCAGTTATCATTAGAAAACATTATAAATAGCACCGACCTTTTCAGAATTGAAACCGACAATGTGAGTGTTAATTCTAAATATTGATCGATCATTTAAATCTCTCTGAATAGGTATTTTAATCATCAAAATTTGTCGAATATACCTAATTTTCTTTCAAACATTTTTAATTCCCACAAAAAAACATTATTAATGATTGCATCCTGTTTTGATTGGGTTCGTTAGACTGCATACGTCCATGTCTATGTTATTATGCAGTGAATTGCGCCAAGTAATTTATAGACTTCTCTTAATGTCCGATAATGGAAATTAATTTACCGTAAGCACAGATAAAAGTTCAATCTGAGAAATAAGTACGCGGTCGATTTCTAATTCACGGACAATGACATTGACAACGAGGCTCGTCAACAGCCAACAAAGGTAGTCACGTTCGGAATAATGAATTTGAGAAATTGTTTTTGACCTGCACAACTACTAACCAACTTACCAACCTATCAATCGACTTATCAGCCTTCCCAACTTGCCAACTTTACTGTAGGTAGTTGGTAGGTATTACGGAATGAGTCCTTCGTCGCTGGTAGGCTGCTGGTAGGTAGGTATTACAGAATGAGTCTTCTATCGAGTAGTTCTGGTTCGTCTGGAGTGGCCATTTATCTCCCGCTGAAGCAGTGTGGGTATAGAGTAGGTACTGGTCTGGGTATACTGTGGGTAGGTACTCCACGGGGCATGTCGGAGTGCCGGGGAAGTGACCCGAGGTGATTGTACTGTTGGTCAGTATCAGTAGCAAGAGATATTTATGGTATTTGAACTGAAACTACGAAGCAAACGATCCGACGCCGCGCCATCTGAGTGCCTACTTGGAAATCTGACAAACGATTTCAAGCATGATGATTTGTATTTTGCAAGTCAATTTTCAATTCAAACATATCTTATAACTTTGCAGTCGGCGGTGTCGCCACCATAGATTATTAGCGGAAACTTCTCTGGTTAAAGCAACCAAGTAATCACTCAACACGTCAAAATGTGTATACAACGCGGTGGTTTTTAGGAATAACCCGATGAGTGAAAAACAGAATGTTAATATATTTTGACATCTTTTGACTAGATTATTACGATTATTAACAAATGATCATGGAGTTTAGGGTGTTTACTAATTAAATACACATGTCAGAATTTTACTAATCGAAAATAAACGCATCAGTAACCGTATTTTTACAATTAAAAGAAAATCACTTAAAATTAGATTATTCCCGAACACTACTGAACTTCATATGTTCTCGAATAAAAAAAAATTCAAATAAAATAAAATCACTTTAAAGAATTTTTTCAATAAAATTTTAATGTCAAGCCACAAAGTAACTGCTTCCTTCGATTAAAAAAAACAAATATTGGAAATACCAGTGTAAAATAATCCCCAATGGAACATTTAATCCATGTAAAGTTTTCTGAGTTTTAAAAACAATAACATTAATTACAAAATTAAGATGCACAACACTGTTTATTGCACACCATTAGTGTAAAAATAATTAAAATACAGTAAACGTAAAATAATAATGACCTCTTTTCATGGGTTATTATTTTCCGCAAACCTTATTATTACGACTTTTTATAGATTTTCCACTAATGCCAAATCATTCAAAATAATGTTTCTCGCTTCACTTTTCATATGTTTTCTCTTTTGTATCGTTTTACATCATATAAACAATTTGTCTGGTGAAACGAAATAAAAATATATTTTGACAGTCGAATAACAAAAACATGGCGTTTTTAGTTCCTTTTCTAGCCGTCTGCAAAGTTATCCAACTGTAAATATCCGTTTTCTTGCGCCTATAATCCTATAAATGTTTCATTGAAACACCAATTATTACAGTTCTACTTTATCCATTCCCTCATTGTTGAGGATCGTGACCCCGTATGATCCAGGAACCAGGAACAGATCGTGAACGAGGCTCTTTCATTCCTCGCCGTTCTATACAACACTGCATGAGGAGAGGTGGATACTTGTGAAATATGATCAGTGAACCGCATTGCTGATCTTCATCTGCTTCTTTTATGTTCTTCTTTGCTCATGCATAGGATTCTCCACAATAGAGTTTTCGGTTTGGCGAGTAATATGTTTTAAGTATCAACTGTTAAAAGCCAACGGTTTTCATTTGTTTTCGGTGCCTAGCTTTTAGAGAATTTGGTTTTTTATTATTTTTATAAACGTGTCCAATTACAACAAATATATAACACAAAATGAAATAAAAAGAAAAAAATTGATAGTCAAAGTCAAAGCCTGAAGAAGGTTTTAGAAGAGTCCATGAATTTAGGATTTCTAAATAATAATCTTCGAGGTTTACTTTCGTATCATTTAGGCTGGTACCAAAAATTTCAAGGTCCTGGTTTGAGTTAACAAGTCTTGACATTCTGGATAGTGGAGAGTTGTTCCCATAATTAATAGAGTGTTGATTGAGGAAAAGCATTTCATTGTTTTTGAGTCTTCGGCAAGGAATGTTGAATAAGGTAAGTCAGTAATACATATTTTGAAAATGCAAATGAGATCAAATTCTAAGGGTAGGTTTGTTCACAGAATTTGAAGGATTCATCAAAATTTCAAAATTAATATTCAAGTTCTGTTAATGTTCTTTCGAAGTTCTTATTAAATTATTGGTCAGTTGTATCACAGTGCTTGAATAATAAAAGAACTTGAATAAAACATTCACCGGACTTGATTTTTAACTTTGCAATTTTTACGAATTCTTTAAATTCCGTGAAACAACCCGCCATTAGTAATACATTGATTCGAATAGCTTTTATTGGTATTCTAAGGATTTATTGAAAACATCAAATCGTTTTTATATCGAGCGTCTAGGTTTCCCACTTCACCATTGAGAAAATCGGCGCTCTGTAAATATTATCTATGTTTTTTTTTACGTAATATCCCATATTATTATCACAATTCCAAAAACAAAAAGGAACCAAAGAGTTCGAAATTTTAACTACAAAACTGAAAATCTGTTTGAGTATTTCAATTAATTTGTATAGATTTGTGACATTAGATTCTAATTTTCAATCACGAGCTATGGAGCTAATAAATTTGATAAAAAAATTTATACATTAATAATTTTTCAGTTCAATGTTACGAAAATCTCCCTTCTAATATTAAACCGGCTTTTTACAAGGAATAACTTTGGAAATTTTTTTAGGAACATTAGGAGATAAAGACCATAAATTGACACACTCCGGTATATATAAACTAAATTGTAACGACCGTTTCTCATTTTATATCTGAAAAACAAGCCGTAATTTCGATAATAGAATCTAGAACAAGTAAGACGTCTTCAAAATAATAATTTTTCCAAATTCGCTAATCATATTATTTGGAGCAATCATAGTTTTGATCAAAGTACAGGGAACAATATTCTTCACATTAATAGTAAAGGTCAACGCTTGGATAATTTATAAGCCTTGGCAATTAAGAAATCCTTTACTAATAATGATCTATTATTAATAAAAAAAAAAACCTATCTTACATCCCGATTTAAAATATGTTTCCTTTCAACCCACTGTTCACCTCAGTTAATAGTTATCGGTTACTTACTTGTATTCCAAATAATTGCTTGCGATTGTGTGCATCTCCCTTGCCCCGTTTCCCCCCTTTTTTGACCTATTGCCTCAGTACCATTAAAAACGCCGCTGAACTTTAACATCGTCACCGACCAGCATTGAACGTCAAATATCCAGTGAAACACAAGTGAATACTACATGTGCAGTGAGTGAATTGGTGAGTCCTTTTCTTGCTCTTAACTGTCTTGTTCCTTTCCTGATGCAATAATCGCAGGTCCTTAAAAAATGCAATTCGCCATCGCAACCATCGTGATAATCAATATTACGATTGGCATCTACGCGCACCAATTCCGCACGCACCGTTCCCTCTCTGTACTAATCCCCAGTCACGCCCCTACCCCCACTGTGACCCCTAATACGTATGTTCTGTCATAATTGTGTAATATTATTTAGTGTATATTTTGCCCTTGTGATGTCGGCGTTAAAACTAAAAGAGATTAAAACAAACTTTGATTGTTTTATTTAACTAAATACATCCATTTAAACGTCGAAAAATTGAAAAAAAGATGAAAATGTTTGTTCCAAAATAAATTATGGTTCAATATGAAAAACGAATGGTAAAATCTCAAGCGAAGTCGGGTTTAAATACTACTGCAATAAATTTAAATACAAGAAGACGATAAATTCATAATCCGATCTGGCAATAACTAAGCGCAACAAGTTATATTGCAATAACCATTATCGGCGTTAGAAATGTGAACGCGGTGCATCATTGCGCCTACGTACTTTACCGCCTGACAACCATTTCCCACACCAACACAGATTAGTCATAATTCCTGCATTGGGCGAATAAGACTTGCTTGTACTTCTATAGATGCGTAGAATAGCCAACACGCACAAATACACGACGGAGGCCACTACGGCAAGAGTGTTCTAACCCTCACTTTTTGAGAAATCGTGGTTTTGTTCCAATCTGCAATTCCGCAGAGTTGTTCTGTACGTGAAGGACCGTGCTCTGGACGCCTTCGGGTGAAGATTATCCCGATAAAATCCAGGAGTTTGGCTATCGTCGGGACAATCTTCAGAAGAATAACAGAAAAAGCGGTCATCAACCCCTGTTTCTACAATACAAAAAAAATAGATGGCGCCGTAAACATTGAATTTGCGACAGTGGTAGTAAACCGACACACGCAGAAATTGTTCCCAAATCTTGTATTTATTAGTGTTACTTGAAGAAATTGAGCTTTAAACCCAAAATAACAATTTATTCCATTTTAGGATCAGTTTGTACACCCGCCAATAAACAATTCAACTCAATATTTAAACGCAAAACGTGCAAAAATTGTTTATTTTTGTAAAATATTAAAATTAACGCCATCTTTGGACAAGATGTTTCTAAAGCTCTGTTTCAAATATCAATAACATAATATTTAAAAAATAAAACCTTTGTTTTTTTTTTTTTTACAGTAACTCCGCACAGGAGACCAAGGAGGAAATAATTTCCCTCAAGGCCTATATCATCTTTGGGAATGCTGTGTGGAAGACATCTAAAGACATCTATAAAATAATCATTGTAGACCACAAAATTTAGACTTAAACTCCTAAACTTTCAAAAGGGTATCGGTTTATTAATATCACAGCTAGTTTTCTAGCCTCTGTGTTTTCTCCCTCAAAATTTTTAATTTGTTCAAAAATACTCTCCATACAGCATCCTCAAATATGACATAGGTCCATAGAGAAATGATTTCCCCCAGGGTCTCCTATATGGAGTTATATTTGGATTTAAAAAAAAATCGTATTAAACGTTAAAAAATAAATTTTTCAAACCACTATTTAATAAATACAAATTAACTTATTTCCTAATCAGGATACAAAGTATACTTATTTATTAACCGAATTTAAATTACTTCATTTAAGGAAAAATCGCTTTGTGCCATCTTTTTAAATTAAATGATTAAGCATTGTGTTGTATAAATTTTATTTTTTAATACTTCTTAAATTAAGGTAACTCTTAATCATTGAAATTATATTAATTGAGAAAAAAAAATCTATCACATTTTACATTGTACAATTTTGGGGTTCGACCATTCTTCTATATATACGAGATGTGCGGGTATTTTAGATTAGAAAAGTAGTCACTGAGCAGACGAGAGTTGGAGAGTTGACTCAGTTAACCTGGTCACGGCGTGTCCGGTAGATCATTAATGCTAAAAGTCACTTTGCAGAAAACACACTTATAACTTCTCTCTTTGACTTCTCGAACAATGGCCACGAACCGTCTGCCCGCTGGTACGGAGCAGTAAATCGATTCGTCTGACCTTACTTCGCCCCAATACTCAATACGGGAGGCTGGTTAACAGACCAGGTAGGCTCATTCATACAATAGTGCACATGTGATCAATGCTAGCTTATTATTATGTGATTTGGACTTACATACGAGTTGAATTGATAGCAGAAAGTTGGATGAGTTATGCGTTTAGACAGACAGGTGACTGGACACGGTTGTGGGAATTCTCATATCAAAGTTTTTAAATTGATTCAATTACAATAGAACAGCGTTGCAGTTTTTAAATGAATCGTAATACGCGCTCATTTAAATATTTAGAAAACACTTTTAGCACGCAATACACAGTGAAATAAAATGATTGTTAGTTAGTGTACACACGGAATATAAAATTATATTCCGTGTGTACATTAACATTTTTGTATATATTTTTGTAGATCTTTTTTTTATTATTTTTTATTACGGGAGCTTGTTATTCAAAATCTTATACGAAATTTACAGTTAAGGTTGAGTTACAATATATATATATATTTCGTAAGAATCTTATTCAAATATATATATATATATATATAATGATAACTATAAATCATATATAAAATAATATTTCCTAATTATCTAATACAAATAGTTTCTTTCAGCTAGCCAAGTTTTCAATATATTTATTAATTGTTCAGTTTTAATAATAATCATTATTCCAGCAGGTAACATATTTAAACAGCTGGGAATCATGTAATCTAAAGTTCTATACACATATTTGTTTGTTTACTTAGGAACCATTAATCCTTGAGACGATATTGTAAGATGCTCTAGTCTATTTGTAAAATACATAGGGTTAATAATGTACATTTTGTAAATAAATTCATTGATCAGGCTTTCAGGTATCTCATCATACATTTTTAGTCCTCTATATAATAAGCAATTCTGTGATTCTGTTGTTCTCAGATGTGTGGCAGTTGTGCCCCGGGCTCCACTACTAATAGCGTGCACCTAGTCCGACTCTGATATATTTATTTTTATTTGCAAAGTCTGCAAAGCTACACAAAAAAGTCTGAGGAATTTAAAAAAGGCTGTCTTATTTCGAAAGCTCTCCCGAGCTTTAATTTTAACTGCAGTAATCATAAAATATTAATTTCCACGCTAAAATAAAAACAATAAAAACGGTTCGTGGAAGGCATTTAATAGCGCGCTCTGCACATAATAACATGTATACCCAGTATTGAAACTTGCGCGAATTTCCAGCACGGGTTATGGCGAATACTGGCTCCGGCGTGATCAGTGCACTGGACTGACTCAACACATTATGTTACGCGAAGATGACAGGATTAAGAGGAAAGGCTGCGCTGCCTGTTTCATACATAACTTAATTTTGGATTTGAGGCCAAAATACCCATTCAAATTAAATTCAGTATTTTTAATTAAAGGGTTAGTAAATATCTAGTACGTTTGAGAAGTATTTTGTTTATTTGTGTTTTAAATTATGAAGTATATGCCAAAAAAAAAAAAATTTTAGATGCAAGTTAGAAAATTATTTGCAGGTTTATCGTATTTTGTTTTTTTTTATTATCATATTTGCTATGTAAATATGATTACGTAAATAAAAATATGAAAACAAAACATTAAAAAAATAACGTTTTTTCGGGTCGATATTTTAAAATATGTACGGCAAATTTATGCTCCAACGTAAATTGCTTGTTTTTAATTTAATTTAAGGTCCACTATAATGCTTAATTTTTTAAAATTTTAAAATTTTATTTTTCTCTATATTTTCAAAGTAGACGGGTAAAACGTTTTTTTAAATCACGGTTATCCTCCAAATAATTGTTAAAGGTGCCTATGAAATCGCTAAAAATCAATTCCTTTAATGGCCTATATTTCATAATATAAAACAAAAATAAATAAATTACTTCTAAACCGGTCTAGATATTTACTATACTTTTTGATGAAAAAGATCATTAGGTTTAGGTGAGTATTTTGACCTGAAATCCAAAATTAAGTTTTGTATGAAGCAGTTCTTCTTAATGTTCTTCTTTATGCTTTATGCATTTGATCCATGACAGTAAAAGATCATTTGTAATAATGTGAATGAATTTATTTTGGTATTTGTATTTAAATGTAAAAATTAAGTTTTGTATGAAGCAGGCCGCGCAGCAGTTCTTCTTAATGTTCTTCTTTATGCTTTATGTATTTGATCCATGACAGTAAAGGATCATTTGTAATAATGTGAATGAATTTATTTTGGTATTTGTATTTAAATGTAAAAATTAAGTTTTGTATGAAGCAGGCCGCGCAGCCGTTCTTCTTAATGTTCTTCTTTATGCTTTATGTATTTGATCCATGACAGTAAAGGATCATTTGTAATAATGTGAATGAATTTATTTTGGTATTTGTATTTAAATGTAAAAATTAAGTTTTGTATGAAGCAGGCCGCGCAGCCGTTCTTCTTAATGTTCTTCTTTATGCTTTATGTATTTGATCCATGACAGTAAAGGATCATTTGTAATAATGTGAATGAATTTATTTTGGTATTTGTATTTAAATGTAAAAATTAAGTTTTGTATGAAGCAGGCCGCGCAGCCGTTCTTCTTAATGTTCTTCTTTATGCTTTATGTATTTGATCCATGACAGTAAAGGATCATTTGTAATAATGTAAATGAATTTATTTTGGTATTTGTATTTAAATGTAAAAATTAAGATATTTATTCCATAATTATTAAGTTGTGCTTTAAAATCATTAAAAGGTGAGGCGGATATTGAATGAATTGCATTTGTATATCATGACGGTCTCCATGGTCGAGTGGTTACGATCCTTGGCTACGAATCCGGAGGTCGCGGGTTCGAATCCCGGCGTGCACAAGTAGATTTTATTTGATTAAATTGTGTTATTTTACAGTTTATTTATTAAAAATAATATGTAATATATTTGCGGCACCTTACAGAGTGATACATACTGTCAGTATTGCCCTGGTGAAAGACCGCCAAATCAGAATCGAAACGTTGTTTTAAATGGCTTTACCCGTGTTTGGTGACCAGATCTGAATAGCCAGGTACTTCCCTAAGTTCCTTCTTCCCCATTTCTTTTCCCTTCTCAATACCCTCAGCCTCACAATATACTCCAATTGTGGATGCCATAGTCTCACTGGCTCCAGACGGTTGGGAGCAGTTGAGATTCTTGTGTGGGAATCACATAATTTTTTTTTAAACTCCATGAACTATATAGATTAAGATAATATTTAACAAACTGTTTTTCCTTTGTCTATTTTTTTACAGTTAAATACATAGCTCATCGTGGAAATGCTGTATCGAGCTGAAAATAGTTTCATTAACCACGAAGTTTCATACATAAAATAATTATATTTATTAATTATCATGATGCAGATCTGACAGTTTCAGATTTTGTACTTTATAGATGAGAAGTGTAGATAATTACTAACCTAAGATGCTTCGAAAAGATGGTATATTTATTTTAGACTGAATTTTTTGGTATGCACAGACTACTGAAGAAAATCGGTTACATATCAGTGGGGGAGGTATTGAAAGTTGGTAGGTTAAAAGTAGGTACTTCAGTCGATTTAAAAAATAAAATTATGCACAATGAAGTTCTAACTTAAATACCATTGTATAAAAAATTCTAAAGTTAGTTTTCGTAGTTAAAATAATTTTAAAAATTTCGGTTTTTCGCTCCAAATTCGTGCCCGTTGGTTTTGAGGTTAGAATGTCAAATATAAAAAAAAAAAGTAAACTTTATGACGCATAATTATATTTTATATTCATAGAAAACCATAACTAAACAATCTATACGTTAGTAATAAAATTATGAACCTTTTTAGAAACTTTAATAATAATATTAACATTATTTAACATTAACATTATGACAATTGGGTAACCAGTAAATATTATTATTTCTTTCATTGATAGAAGTTTTTTATATTGAAAAATAATTATAGAACTTAATGTAACCCAAATTAAGGAAAAATTTCGCCAAAGGTAAAAAAAAACAAAAAACACAAATAAACATTTCCATACAAATCCAAAACCAGAATACGCGCGGACGAGACCCGTGACGTCAGATGTTCTGAATGCAATGGTACTAACATAACAGGGTGAGTTTATGAGATAACTTTTTATTCACTTTTAAATAACAATTTATAAATTTTACATATAATAAAACTTATATATTCTGAATCAGCGTTTGTTGATCCACAATACGAATATATATTTCTTAAGTCGTAATATATTTCACTGGAGTTTCTGATCGTATGAAATTATATAACTGTTACGTACTATTTGTTACTGCTACCAAACAATCGACATCAAATTAATTTTCTTTCAATTTTAACTCATTTGTGACAAGAGTTGTTAAACAGATCAAAACCGTTCCATACCAATTTGACGATGGCCGAAATATGATTCTCGTTTCGTTACGCTCCAAATGATGAATTTTTGTTGGCGTCGTGTTGAAGATGGTTGGTTCCGTTTCGGACTTGTACTGTGGTTTGAAACTTGGTTGCCATAAGACGATCTAAAATTTGATGTTTTTGTAAAGGTTTAAATTACATTAGTGTTGATCTCACATAACTTGACCTTATTGTTTTTTATGTTTACTATATTGATTGATTGATTGTCTAGTAAATATTCCAACGAATTTTGGAATTAAAGAATTCGTGAAAAAAAACCTTTTATTTAACTTGCAGCATTAGAACGACTATCCGAAATTTTTAAATATTTTATATTAATAATTTATTTACTTTTATTTTTAATTAATTACTTATCTACTTTCATAACTTATTGTTGTTTATGTTTGTAATTTGTCTATTCTTGCATTATTGTCACTTTCTCTTAGTATACTATGTATTCTGATGAAGGAAGCTTCGCTTCCGAAACATGATGATATTTATACATTAAATAGTCGTGTACGCAAAACATTTCTTTTTAATTTAATTAATAATGACAACACAAAGAAATTATGCATTTATTGAAGAAAATATTTTATTTTGCTAGAAAAATGTAATGGTAGAACAAGAATAAACCTATCAATAAATTGCGTACTAGAAATGACAGAGACTTGAGGAATATTTCAACACTAAAATTATTAATTATACTCTTTCTTAGTTCATAATCAAATCGAATATAATTCTTCTGTATGGTTCCCTCACTATAAAATTTACTCCGATTCAATTGAAAAAGTTCAACATAAATTTATAAGATATGTTAACTATAAACTCGGATTACCAATTGAAACTATAAATAACAATTACATAATGAAAGAGCTAAAATTATTAAAACTCTCAGATAGAAGACTTGTTTCTGACCTAACTTTTATTTTCAAAATTGTTAATGGTATTATAGACAGCCCTGATATTGTCAGCTTAATTACATTTAAGATTCCAACTAGAATTATTCGATCTAAAATTTTATTCAATTGTAACAATAATTTCAGGACTGAGTCATTCAAAATTCACTTGTACCTAGACTTCGCGTAGAAGGTAATACATTTTCAGACATAGCAGATTTGTTCAACTGCTCAGAATACAAATACAAACAGATGATTATTGCATACATCCTCAACTATTATTAGGATATGTGTTTAGAGTATAATCATCAGAGAATGAGAGGTATGTTTTGAATATTCGCCTACGTTACCTTACACAATGTTATTCCTGAATTTGTTCGTGAAACAAATGAAATATTTAGTTATATTTAGCTATCTATTTTATCTATGTACTTACTGTGACGTGTTTGGCACCCGTGTGACTAATTTGCAATTAACAAAATATGTTAAAGTTATATGTGATATAATAAATAAATACTTTTATTTTGTTTGACAAAATTGGTAAACTGAGGCTGTATTTTTAAATAAATACTTGTATTTAATTCAATTCAAATTGTATCACCTAACTAAAGTGACATCTTAACTTGGTGCATCTAATTTTTTCCGTTTCGATATTAACTTTACTGGGTATTCTTCATTTCATAAGCCAACATTTATTTTGCAAGCAGCTGAAGTTCTTTGTGGCGTTAAAAAATCCGGTCACCGTCATTTAGTTTTTATCGTTCCGTCTTTTGCGCCATTTCATCAGCGCTTTTTGTTACCATTTCAGTTTTTTTGGAAGAAGCGAACTTTTTGCCTGTCACGGCTACAAATAATTTAGATTTGATTAATTTGTATTCTGAAATATTTTCAACGAGAATCAATACAATCAAAATCAGACAAATCACTTTTCTTGTCGTTATGGGTTTATTTGATTAGTTCCGTTTAATGGCGTTATTTTTAATTTTTATTTGTTACGCCATAATTAAAAAAACGAAATTATACCACGAATGCATGCTTGTGAAATCATATTGATTTTACGATCCAGACAAATAGAGCTATAATTATAGCTTGTTTAATTGTACGACCACGAAGTTTGTGTAAATACACTAACAGCGTTATAAGACCGTGTACCTAAGTGCACTCACACAAATTGGTGTTTACATGGGTTCACTGCTTGTTTAAGTGGTTTAAAAAGTAGTAAAATTAATCAATCGTGCGTATTTACCAAGAAACATATCTGATCATTTGTTGAAAGAAATTTTAAAAAGCACGTCATTATTAAAAAAAACCTGTATCATATTTAGAAATTTTACAGAAGAGCAAAAAAACTCATTTTTTGCCGGACTTCTACACATTATATAACATTTTACAGAATGGATTTTTAATTACTCCCCTTTTTTTTACCCCATTAGCGAAACATGTAAGAAAATGTATAAAAATGCGGCAAAAATAAACTTTTTTTGGTTCTTCTGTAGCTAGATTTAAAGTTGTAAAGTTGCTAAATATGGGATACGTCTGTTTGTGTTGTGGGCGACGATTTCATCATATTTTTCTTGAGGTATCGTATGTACTGCATATATTATAATTTTATTCTGAAAATCAATGAGAAGTAAATTATTTATTTACATTGACATTTACATTGGAAACGTTTGTATTTTCAAAACATAGTAATTTATCATCAATTGAGGCACATGTAAGTTGAATTTGCATTATTTTTGTCTGGTCGATATTAATTCCTAGCTAGACATATTGCCTGTTCTAAGGAATTAAAATATGTGGTGGGTATCAAAATATCGAGTTACAAGATGTGACATTATTTTTAATTGATTTTTGAAGCTCTTTTCGGCGGGTTCCGAAATTCTACTAGAAAAAATGGAGATACAAAAGAAAGAAAAAAAAACGAACGAAAATTATTTATTATTAAAAAAATATGTAAAAGTTAAGTAATATTTTTAACACGTTGTCGGATTCCGTCCTTCCCAGGTCAATAAGCCATTTGGTAGTATTTTTTCCGAAGGATGACAATTCACAGTTTTTAACTTCGGGGGAGATTTTATTGCAGATTTTTGGTCCAAGATAGGTGCGTGTTTTTTTGGTATATTGTGGTAGCACTCACTGGGATTGTCAAATCATTTCTGTTATGGCTTTTGATCCAGTCAAAACCATTATCATTTTCGAGTCAGATATTAAATAGCACAGGGCTGATTTTTAGTTTCTGTGAATGATACAAGACAACGTGAGTTTTATTTAATCCACAATTAAAAACCATTTTTACTGGTACTTATTTATTATTTTTTATATAATCATCAAAGTGCTATCAAAGTGGAGATTTCTGATACCAGGAGTACAGAAATGAGTAAGTTGAATCGATTTACACAGATTTGGTTCGGTTGCACTCGTCCACACGGAGCATCGCCCCTGGAGGGTCAATGTCACCTGGGAGCTGTCGATTGGGCGGTGGTGGGATGGGGGGTTTTACCTCAAGGGGATCAGCTGGGAGGGTAACAAAATAGATAACGCGAAAGTAAGAGCAATTCCTTGCGGTGTTTTAACCTATCCAGATGATCATGATACATTCATAGTTCAGTTATATGAATCCACCTGTCTGTCAAATCTCCTTTGAAAATACATTTTTTTGATTGTTCAGTTTTTAGCCAGCAATTAAATCACAGAAGTCCTTGAATACAATCGTTCTCCACTTGCTTCCAATAACGAAATATAATTACCATTGTATGAGAGTTAAAGCACCGGATGTTATCGAAGCTTTTAATGCTGTGAATGATACTCGTACAACCTAGAATATTTATTAACTACTTCATGAGTTATGAGCAATGCTATCATTCAATGGATTTCAACGGACTTATGGAAACCATTTGTTCATATTTTTCATGTCTAGGAAGTTGTTTCCTCAAATAAACTATTTCTTGCCAGCAACGCGTTTCCAAACTAGTTTAGGATTCAACAAACACTTCGTCGCCCTGCAGACTTCTAAAAGGTATTTTCTAGAAGCATCCTCCGTGGTCGATTATCTTCCACAATTGCTACATGCTCCGTCAAGCGTAGCTGTCCCAATGTGATAAATCTTGTTATTGACGGCTCTTCAGACAATTGGTAAACTACATCCGTCAAATATTATTTTCTTGTATGGCTCCGAAGATTTTTTAAGATGAACAAGTCGCTATTTTCTTTGGTTTTTCGTTTGTGCAGTGAACTCCCATAAAAAAATTAATATAATAATCAAACTTGTTTTATAATTTTACCACATTTTAAATAGTGCGCTATTCAAATATCGTGCTAAAAAATCCACCAGTCCATATTAATACTGCCCGAGAGCGAGGCAGAGATGAATCCCGCGCATGCAATATGAATTCAGCACCTATGAAACTTTATGTTCAATGTTAAGAAATAGTTCATACGATAAATTACTCTTGGCGCTACAGTGGCAAACCATATAAGCGTGCAAACGTTAGGAGTTTGTTGCCCGGGTGCGCAGCAACTATGGGATTTGTTAATACCAAATTTGTACAGAATAATATTTTGTAAGAATCAATAGGTTTTTTATCTGTAAATACGTTTTTCAAGTTGTTAATAAAATATGTTGATTACTTAAACGCTTATTTTTTATATGAAAAAAACGACCAGCTTCTTGCGCAAATCGTGATATTCGAATTTAAAACATATTTTTGTAACGTACGATTTTATATTCATTAGCTACAGACCCCTAAATGAATGATAAAATTGTATATTGTTAGTGGGTAACTTTATAATGAAATTCCTCTAGATCTTGGGAAAAATACATAACAGTGGTCTATCAAGCATGCCGAATGTATTTCACAACTTCACGACGGACATGTATTCTATTCGTTAGGTAGTGTGTGTGAGCTTTCTTCCAGTCGAACCGCGAACCGCGCATCGCGTCATCTGGGTATAGTGTGTAACATTATTTTATGTGCAACATTAGTGCCGTGCCGCAGTGTCCAGATAGTTCGTGGACTCATAAAGCCGCTGTTATTAGGCCCTCTCAGCTGCGAGGCGGCTAGGATCTAACAATTGAGTGATGTCCCGAGAAATGGCGGACCGTGAGAGAGGTCAGGTTCGAAGTCCTCAGTGGTGCAGTAGAGGAAGGGAGAGATTTAGAAAACTGTTGCATAATGTCTCTCAAAAGAAATGGGACAGAGATTAGATCATTTTGCAGAAGTAATCCTATGATCCACTATATATAAGATTACGCAAAAGTTTAAGAAATTTGTTAAATCGTGATTTTTACTGAAAGAATCAATGTAATTTTATGTGTTCAACATATTTATATGATCACATTAAAGGGTTTCTTCACACCCCCGTAGCTTTCTCAAAGACCCACCATATTGGCTGGTGTCATAAGTATGCTCAGAGCGACCACATTTCTGTTGGGAAACTACCAAACGTCTTTCTCAGGGGGATTCGCAAATAACAAGCGTCCTTGTTTGCCGTTGCCTAAATATTTGCAATATTTTTCTTGTGTGGGTCCTACACGTCCCATACAGTTATAATATCGTGGAATACTGGACAAGAAAGGGAGAAGAGTAAGACGAAGGTATATATATGTTGTGCTCGTAATATGCTAAGTTAAGTAACATATTTTACTATGATAATAATAATAATGTTTTATTATATTCTTTTTATAAAAATATAACAAATAATGATATTTTCACTGGAATTTCCCGTGCTGAGGATTTCATTTACAAAATATTAAATTACATTATATTAAATAGATGTGCTTGATGGAAAAAAATAATTCTAAGGTCAGGTGTTTTAAGTACAGTTGAATGGTTTCGGTGTTAGTCTGAATTTGGTGTTAATATATTTTCTATTTCAGATCAGATATGTAACGTATCCAGTATTTTATTTGATTTTTAATTATTATTGTAACATAAGCTGATGCCGTCCTCATTTGTAAAGTACTTATTTTTTAAACATATTTTTTCGGAGGAATATCAATATCACGAAGGCTTCAATGATTTGGCACTTTTTAATCATATTTAATCATTAATTGTTTAAATAAGTGACGTGAGAACTTTACAATTAATTGCTCGAAATTAGGTAGTTACTTATTGAAAATTTTCAAAAAAAAATACATAATTAGGAATTATGTATTCCACCTTGAATACTGTGAAACTCCACAGAAATACAAAGCCGTGTTCTCGTATTATCCATTATCAAATGAAAGAGGACTGTAGTTTAGATTTATGAGACCAGATTCTTCATTTTTCTAAATACATATATTTAAAAGTTGTTTTTTGCCTTTCTGTCTGCACCTTTTGTCCAGTTGAATTTTAAAACAGGCCGGTTTCTCGATGGCGATGCGATCGCGCTTGTCCCAGCGGTGATGTCTCTCCATACATTAAATTCCCGTTTAATCGTCGGGCTTTCGCGACGAGAAATGATTCCTCATTGAACGACAGACATTTTCATGTTTCGCAACGTTTATTTATTGAAGTTCGCGGTAGACTCAGTGGTCCGGGGTTTCAAACGCACTTTGAGAGCGCTAAATTCTCCGACAGTATATCGCACCAATCAAAACTGAGCAAATGCTAAGTCGAGAAAGTTTCACTGTTAATGGGAGACTAAGTGAAATAAACACACTATTATAAATATACGAGTATCACAAAAGAGTTCCGGCTACTCCCAACCGTCTGGAGCCAGTGAGACTATGGCATTCCAAATTGGGGTGTATTGTGAGGCTAAAAGTGCATGGTGGAAGTAGACGAGGAAAAGGAAGGTGGGGAAGATCTGGATATTAAGATCTGGTCACCAAACACGACTAAAGCCATTTCAAGCAACGTGTCAATTCAAAGTGGTTTTCTTTCACAAGGGAGATACTGAAAGCATCTACCACTCGTGCTGCAAATACGATATGTATTATTTTATTTGAATGAATTGTAAAATAACACGCGCCCTCCGGATTCTTACCCAAGGATCGTAACCACTCAACCACGGAGGCCGTCAATTCCAAACATTTATAAAAGTTCTCGCATTTTGAATGAATATCAATATAGTGAAGATAAAATTATTTTTTTTTTTACTGATCTGTTTACATTTATATTTTGAATTATCGTATTGCCACGATGAAGGCACGACCGACGGCCTTGACGGCCTCCATGGTCGAGGGGTAAGGCTCCCGACTACAAATCTGAAGTTCGCGGGTTCAAATCCCGGCGAGCGCAAGTAAAAAAATTATTTAATTAATTTGTGTTGTTTCACAATTAATTCATTTAAAAATAATATATAGTATATTTGCGCAAGTTCCAGAGTGGAAGATACTCTCAGTATCGCCCTGGTGAAAGACCGCCATTCAGAATTGAAACGTTGCTTGAAATGGCTTTTAGCCGTGTTTGGTGACCAGATCTGAATAGCCAGGTATTTCCCCACCTCCCTCTTTCTTCCCTTCTCCTTCCCCTCCCCAATACCTTCAGCCTCACAACATTCCCCAATTGGGAATGCCATAGTCTCACTGGCTCCAGACGGTTGGGAGCAGTTGGGACTCTCGTGCGGTATTCATATATGCGATCGTTTCAAAACTAGTTAAACATTAAACGGCCTTGCTCGGGATATATATATATATATATTTTTTTTGGAATAAAGTTATGAAGTTGAGAATTGTTGCTTGTCGTTTGGGTGCCATAATTGCTTTGACAGCGATATGCTATCTCTAAACAAAGTATAGATTTAAAAATTTTATTTCATTCCAAACATTTATTTATTTTAAATATATTTAAATAAAATAAAAAGTTTTTGGATAGGTACCTACTTGTGTTTCCAAATTTGAAAATATTTTACCCTAACAAACCTTCTTTTGAATATGTAAACTGTGGTTAACCAGAGTGGTATATCTATGGGCTAACCTAAATAAAACATGGCAGGTTCAATGTTTTTTACACTAATTTTAAAACGTTAAGCAACAGTTTTACATATTGGATTTCATTGAAACTACTCTCTAAACTAGGTACTAATAAGAACAAACTGTGCTATTGTCAGCGAAACCGGTCTAACAATTTTAGAGAAAATCGACGACAAACAGACATACAGACAAACATTCTTTAAAAAAAATATATACATATATAATATATATATATAGATAAATTAAAAATGTGTTTTTTAAACAAGCTAGAATGCATTAATCTATGTTGTACACGTTTTTATAACACGTTTGTAAATAATGTTATGATTTTGATTTCCAAAAATATTATGGATACGCCACTTTGATAGTTCGACATGCGGCGGCGGTTAATCCATACAAATACTAATTCGCTATAACTTATTTTGATGTGAACAATTTTGCAAAGCGTAATATATAACAATGTGTCGTTTCGTTTACAATCTTATTTATATTAGAAGTTTATTTTAGTAACGATATTTTCAAATCTTGTGGTTGTGCAAACGTACTTATTTTATAATTGAAGAAGATAATATTAACAAATCTCAAAATAAAACATGAAACATAAAAGACACAGAAAAAAAAGTATCAGCCGTATCTGGGAATCGAACTCAGGACCTCTGTCTTACCAAGACAATGCTGTAACCACTGAGCTTATGAGACCTCTTTATTTTGGGTCATTTTTATCGATTTCATACAACGAGGTTTATAAGCTTCTATAAGTTATTCCAATAAATTGAATATTTTTTCTATATGGTACTTGTAGAAAAGTCAATAAATATCCCATATAAAAAATATACATCAGATAAGTATATCCGAGACACTATCTAAATCGTATATACATTCAGGTAGGACTTTAAAATCATACAAAGAGATAGCAGCCTATGATATGGGAATTAAATCTTAGATTAGAAGTACAATCTGGATAAAAATGACGTAAAATTTATAGGCCCCCTTAAATCAGTGCAGTTGTAAGAGCATTGATTCCCAGATGCGACTGATACCTTTTTTTATTTTTTTCCTTTTCTGTTTCATGTTTCATTTTGAGATTTGTTAATATTATCTTCTTCGATGATTAAATATTCCAATGAGGTTTATAAGTTATTCCAATAAATTGAGTATTATTTATTAATTAAGAAGATAGTTTGCTTCACCGACACTTCCACGGGCATTGGACATAGGCTAATGTACTGATTTCTACCGGACTAAAGATGTACTCGAGTGCGGCGCGCGAGCTCTCAAGGACTTATGGACCGGTCAGTGATCAGCACAGAACACATAACTGGAGAAGCGCAGATCAGAGATGATCTGATAATAAAATCTGCACGGAGGATTTTTTGATAGATACATCAAATAGGTACCTGAAATAAATCTCTAGGAAATGATAAAAAGTTTTGGTTATTACCTTTACATCAGTATAAAAATTTGATTTTATTTTAATTTACGGAAGGTATTTTTGTGTTCAATTCGTTGAATTCAAACAATTTCTTACAATCTATCTGTTACGCCATTTAAATGAATTTTTATGTTTCTAATAAATTCTGCATTTACCGCAACATTTTTATTGTAATTGTAAAAAAAAATAAAACTTTCAGAGGTCAGAGAAAAAAAAATCATGTGATACCATACAAGAGTCACAAACGAGTTTGGCTGATAATATCAGCTAGCTTTATGGGGCCCCACACTTCATAAATAAGAAAAGTTCATATTTGTCTATTAAAGCATTCTGTTAATATATCAGATATATTTTAAACACATGACAAACTGTAACATTTTTCTGCAACACTTACACAACCAACTACCAGTCACACTCACTAACCAATAGGATGCATGATCTGGCCAACAAGTTTGGAGGTGTTGTTGTTACATTTGCTGACTCCACTTATACACTAAAGCGTAATCATACCACCACTTTGATGAATCCTACAATATGTAGTATTGTAGCTTGGATAATGTAGTGTTAATGATTTGTGTTATAATATTGTTTAAGTTTCCTATTTTATGTCAATGAAAAACGTTTAAAAAAAATTGTTCATTACTTTATGGTTTAAAATCTTTATGTACTTATAATTTTTGATAGCCCTTTATATTATGTTCTAAAAATCAAATAAATAAATAAAATAAAGTGGAGTCACAGAAATAGTTCATAAGGTACTGAATGGGCAGGCGCCATCATACTTGACTGATCTATGGCGAGGGACAATCTTACTCAGAGGTAACTCACGCTCGGGTGGGCTAAGTCTGATACGTCGAACTGACCGGCTGAACCATCTCGTACGAATGCTGAAAAATTTGGGGACAGAGCTTTTAATGTGCTGGTTCAACATTTTTGGAACGACCTTCTTCCATTTGGTCCGATATTTTATAAAAAAAATTAAAAACAAATATTTTTAAAATTGACTACCATAGTCGACCATTTATTATTTAAAATCTGTACATAAACCGGATCGAAAGTAAGTGCTCCTATCACATCTTTTCTGAACTTCTGGTGATCGATAACGCATTCTTTATTCTTCTTTCATAATTGGTTAGAATTTACTCCTCCAAGTGGCGGCGAGATTCCACATCGACTGACGTTTGTTTCTGCGCAGCGGGCTCGATATATTATGAGAAAAAAAACACTCTAAAGCTGGAGATCTCAGATCGTTCACCCGTTGGTACCTACTCTCAGTAGTTAGCTGGGTAAAAGCTCCTAGTACCGGGTGCCACACCACGCAATTAATAAATACTTCCAAAGTCGAATTAGTTTATAAAATACATTTAGTTTTTTGAATTTACTGGAATAAGGAACTCCAGTGAAAAAATATCGTGATTTTAAAAATATATCATATATTCATATAGATCAGCAAACGTATATAACATTTATTATATATAATTATATGTAGAATTCATAAATATCAATATTCCATAATCGTTATTTAAAAGTGAATAAACAATCATCTCATTAATTAAACAATGCCTTCTTGTATTGTTACCGCTGTATTTGGAATATCTGACGTAACGTGTGTATTCTGTTTTTGGATTAGTATGGAAATTTTTATTCTACTATTTTGTTTTGTATTTTAAATACGTATTTTTTTAGCTTTGGTAAAATTTAAACTTAATTTGGGTGACTTTAAGCTCTATAATTATTGTTAAATATAAAAAAAACTGTTATTAATAACGAGAGTTAATGTTAATGATCAATGCTATTATTATTCTTTGAGTTAAAGTTTCTAAAAAGGTATATAATGTTCATACGTTAAATACGTTAAATAATGTTCATTATGTACGGTAAAGATCATTCTTATTTTGACATTTGATATTCTAGCCTCAAAACTGATCAAAACCGACCTGCCATAGATTTGGAGCGTTTTGGCGGACTTATAAAAATTAAAATTTTGAAAATTATTTTAACTATGAATACTAACTTTAGAAAAAAAACGTTATATACTGGTATTTACGTTTGAACGTCATTATTTTTAGAAAAAAAATGGATTGAAGTTCCTTATTATTAAGTTTGGAAAGTTACAGATTCCAAATAATGGCAATAAGAATGATGCAAAAAATGTGTTGATGAAAAATGTCATTAATTAAAAGGTTAATTAATAACGACAGTAAAATTAATTTTCGATATCTCAAAAAATGACGATGTTATAAGCTTTCAAAGTGAACTTGGGTGAATGTAATATTTGTAATATCTCGAAATACAATTCATAATTCGAATGGTAGTACCGCATACTGCCGCGTCAGTCATTTTATATACCGTGACGTTACACACTTATCGGCCTGCAAGCGAGATTCTTCTAAAATGTCAACACTTTGACAGCTCATATCTTTGTTACTATTCGGTATTTTCATAAAATAAACAGTTATTTCGCCAAGAATAGCTAACGGTTCGCTCTAGCCGATGTTGGTTGGATTGCCAGATTAGATTAGATATTCAAATAACCGCTTCATTTTTGTATATTATAAAGTCAATTACTGAATATGCGTAATTTTAATTTTTTTTTAAACCAAACAATTGCATGAAAGAAAGCCAATATAATGAGATAATTATTTCGTTAGTAAAGTAGTAGTAATAAATAAGGTATAAACAGAGATGGCACTGATTTTTATATCTGTGATTTGTACCGAAAGGCATAGCCTTTTTCGACACTTACGGAACGAGTCTTCCCTTGAATGCGCATTGTGCACTTGTAATTTTTTTGTCTAGAATATAGTCAAGATTTGAAACGGAAATGTGCGTCATTTTGAATACTTACTTCCTGCTTTTGACTCGTTATAGCAGGGTAGTCGTTGGGGCGCTGCGGCGCTGCGATTCATAGCTGGAACTTCGCCCATATTTTTGAAAGTGTAGATTGATTTCTTGCAACAATTCTATAAATTATAGTATTATTTATATTTTCATGTGAGGAGGGTAGGCAATGCTTATGCACCTATATAGAATCCACGCCTCTGCTCTGTGATGATACCTGCAATTTGTTCTCATCTCAATAGGCCTCTTGCGTCACACTTCAAATAAAAAAAATGTCCCATGTAAAAGTTCTAAGACATTCTGTATATTTTTTCCCGTACTTTTGAAACCATTGCAATTCTTTGAAAATATCACTCCGCAAAATCGGACCAAAAATTGACGTTGTCAGAAAAAAATGGTCTACGCCTAACAGAGTAACATTTGTAGATAGATGGCTATTAGTATAATTAACTGTCCAATAAAATGGTCCACGGACCGATCCTAAATAAAATCAATTGCAATCATTTTTCATATCAAAAAGATTAATTTATAATTTCGAACAACAACGTTTGCACGTTACAAGTGAAGTAATGTCAGTTGTCAGTTAAAACGTCAAAAGTCAATGGAATTTCAGAGATGCTATATTTTTAAAAAAAATCTGTGTGGTTTTTTATGAATGTAAGAAAAGAAAAATATAAGTCAGACATTTTTAAATAGTGACGTTACGAGCTAAAAATGTAGATTTGTTTATTTTATTATTAAAAAAATATGTTTAAATTTTTTTTGATAATATTTTCGTAGTCTCAGTGGAAACTTATATCCATACGTTTTTTTAAAAGTGATTATAGAATGCGTGCAATTGGCCTATTACCATTAAACTTTCTCGGACAGGCCCCTGTTTTCTCGAGATGTAATACATTCAGTGACCAACAATTAAACCAGTACAATTAAGCACGATGTAGGTAATTGTAATAACTTAACGACTTGCGTTACTCAACTAGTAATGGTTGTAAAACGTTCGTTCCTAGCTCCTAGAAAAGTCGATCATCATTATTTAGTAATGTTCCACAACAACTAAAATAATACATAGCAGGTATCTTCAACTTGAGCTGTTTAGTGTGTTAATACCTAATTGTCGAGTCAATTTGAATTAAACGTGACCTGCAGCAGCTCAAGTAGCTCATGATTTAGAATATGAGAACATAGTCCCACTCTGTAATTAAGTCAATGAGACAACAGAGAGATCAAATATAGAAACTGAATGGTCAATTTAGAAATAGCTTTTGGATCTGGGCAACGAAACCTTTGGCATGCGTACCACATAGGCATAAATTTCAGTTTCTTTTCAATTTCCATTCAATTTTTTTATTTGTTATTAGTTTCTATATAATTCTGATATTACAAGGTAAGGTATAAATATTAAAAATACATATATATTATAGAATTTTTTCATAGTCCTCCTCACTAGGCGGAGGCGGACTAGGTTTTGCACAAAGGGGTTTCAGCGACTTCTATATTTCAACTTCAAGGTTAGGGTAGGGTCTTTCCAGTAATTTCTATGGCGTTTTTTTTAGAATAGTAGTCAGTTCTTGTTCTGGTAATTCCTTAAGCCAAGTTTTGGTGGACTTAATGCAATTATTGATTGAATTACTTTTTTTGATATTAAGTGGGAGTTGAATGAATGGTCTCATAAATTGATTTATTAAAATGTTTTTTAATCTTTTAACCACTTTTATATTTGAACTGACCGGTTTCAACCTATCACGGCCATCTCTGGTACAATTTTTCCTTGAACTATGTTATATATATATAAATAAAAATTTTAGTGCATCAGGGGTGGTAAACTATGATTTTACGTACCTTTTATTAACCAATATTTTACATACTGTGGGTTTTTTTTGTGCGGCGGAATTACCGGTGTTTTGCGGTGTTTTTTTTTAGTACTATTTTTTTTAATGTTTATTACAGATCTCGGGGAGGATGGTCCAATCCACGGGTTCCATAAAATATGATATGTACATCAAAATATAGTAAAAGATAAAAATTATGTTCCCTTTCTGGTATTTCCAACAAAAGCGTTGATTTTTTTGTTGTTTTGTTTTGTTTTTGTTTTTTTTTATATTTTTTTATATACGTATATATATATATATTTTTTAAATCGAAAAATGAATGACAGTAACCAGCGTTTTCGACGTGAAGTTAGCTGCGTTACGTTTTACGGCTATTCAAGCTTGTCACAACAATAGACAAATACATATATAGAACGTACAATATTACTTTAAAATACGAGAATATCACTTGAATAATAAGAACATTCGTGATTATTTCCCCGAAACCGCGAACGTGAAATTTTTAGGTCTCTACTATGGATGGTTGATTAAATTTAAAATGTTTTCTCTCGTGTAATCCGTGATCACGACGACGCCTTACTTCTGAGATATTCCTCACTTTCCGGGATCAATGGCCAAGGTAAAGATGATGACAAAACGCTCCTGAGACGCAGATAAATTGATTAACATGGCTAAGTGATTGATTGCAGCTAATTAATGGTCTACGTTAGAGCCAAGGCAACCTCTCGGCAGTCTGTTTAAACCGAAGAAAACTTTCTGATGACTTGCAAGTCGTTAAAGGAAATTAATACATTTTAGTACACTGTGTTTCAAAATAGAGTACCTACAACTTGTAAGCTCGTTTGTGATTGCAATAATCACATTTATTACGTGAATATTCCGGTATTACTTAACCTTAAAGCATTACGATGGAATTGATTATTACATATTTTTAATGTTTTTTTTTTTTAATTTATATAAGTGTTTATTCGGTAACGTTTAATTAAATCGATTTGTTGTGAATTTTATCAAATCAATTCGGAGGAAAGTGTGAAAATAGCGAGAAAAGCTTGCACAATTTCGCTGTTAATTAAACTCTGCCAACATCATGCGGAAATTTCTGGGATCAAAATCAAAATCTTTCCTGAAGTTTTAAGTTGTTTTTTTTTTGCCTGTTGCTAATTGAAAAGTCTTGAAAATAAGACACATTTTACCAATATAATTCAACACCTCAAAACCTGAAATCCATTAGCCAATATAATAAATTATCCAACACAACATTATCTAATTGTATCTGTTATAAGATTTGTTTTGTGAGACGCGCTACGATAGTCTCCAGTCTAGAAGGAGTGGGGACCTTGCAGAAACGGCGTAAAAAAATATGCATAATTTGATAGACAGTCCATACCTCCTGGAATTCAATCAGCTGTTTGTACCAAACAACTACTGCCAGGGACGGCACCACGATCCGATAAGTATACCACATGGTAGAACAGACGTGTTGGCTCAGCGAAGCAAGGAAAAGGGGTATGGTGCTACTAAATAACATCGCTATTGATATTTTCAACACAAACCTTGAAGGTTTCAAGAGACATGTAAAAAATGTATTTTAACTCTCGTCCTTCCGTATAATTTCATTCACATTATTTTGTTTTTCATGTGCATTGTAAATGGACGAAGTCTGTTATACACAATAAAAAAACAATAAAGATAAATCCGTTGATTATTTTTTTTTCTTCGACTACATCCATTAGTTCCTCTTCCTCCGCTTCCCATTCCAACACGCTTCTTAATGAATTATTGTGATGCATACTTATAGTAAGAGGAAACATCGATATCGTTTGGTTTTATAAGACTAAGCTTTCTATACGTTCATAAAATTATGTACTCATACAAAGATAGTCTTCCAAATAAGATTGAAATCAAATTATGACCAGAGCTTATTGCACAAGCGCAATGATAAAGATGTTATCGACAATGACGGTTATTTGTCATTGTTTTCAAACATAACTGCAGACCGCAAACGAAAAAACAACAATTAACAGTGCGTAAAAATGCTTAATTTAGTTGTCGCGAACTGTTGTTTGTGCGATCTGCATTCGTGCTCGGGAACGATGGCAAATGAGCAACATTATCGATAAAACCTTTATAGATATGCTTGTGCTAGGGGCCCTGGAAACAGACAGAAGGAGACCTGCAGGATTTTAGGTTTTTTCTAGAAGCAGCCAGGACTCTTCAAAGGGTTATAGCGCCGGTGATGTTTATTACATTATTCCTAGATAAAATGCCATTTTGGCTCGACTTTTACTCGACTGAATTTATGTTAAATTATTTGTTCTCTTTGGGAAAAGATCTAAACTCGATTAAAAATCCTAAACAAGGAAAGAAAAAAAGGTTATAAACAATTTACTAAAGTTACTTTTTGTATTCACTGAAAAAAAAGAATCAATATGTTACTAACTATTTGCTGCAACCTCTTCGGGCTGCATCCACGAGTTTCGTCGTCGGCTTATAAAGCTGAGTGATACGTAACTCAATCTTACTCAATAATATTACCTTTTTTTAGTACTCAATTTTAAACTCTTTTTTTTTACTCATGGCACCAACCAGTACCTATCAAACACATATACATAATCTCTTTATACTTAATTATTATACTTTTTCCTAAATACATTACATTACTTTACTATGTCAGTACTGGCTTTTTTCCATTCTACTTTTGTACAATGGCACTTAATATGAACTAAACCTGCCAATTTGACTGTCCTTAAACGAGATTTGTACCTAGTTGGGCAGTCAAAGCTTTCTTAAATGTTGTGTGTTTCAAATAAATAAATATTATTATTAAATAATTAAAATATACTTTGTATACACCACTTTCATTAAAATATATAAGTATTTTTACATGTTTCTACATATATTCATATATTCCTGAGGATGACAGCATGTAGAAATATTTATATATTTTAATAAAAGTGGTGTATACAAAGTATATTTTAATTATTTAATTAATTATGACGCCACAAAGTTACAAATCGTTTGAAGAAATTATAAATATTATTATTATTATTATTAGCTAAATACTATTTCCTTTATGTTTTCAGATGGCTCCCAGTGACTGAGTGAGAGAGCGAGGATTAGGAGATCATGATGGATCAGTACAGCGCGCGGTTCACCGCCTCGACCGGGTCGACCACGTCCACCGCCTCTGACACAGTGTCGGGCGGCTGCGACTCTTTGGCAGGCGGTGGCGTGCGACGACTGCGCCTCTCCCGCCCTGCAGCCGCGCCCTACGCTAAGCGCGCGCCCTTCGGGTTTGCGCTGCGCGGCGGCCGCGAGCACGGCACGGGCTTCTTCGTCACGCATGTGGAACCGGGTTCCGAAGCCAATAATCAAGGGTTGAAGGTAAGAATAATAATCACTCTGTTTTTTTGTTTTGTTTTAATTCACTGTGCAATAACACTTAGGTCATTCTAACACGAGACACTTGGGACATCTTTGTACAAGTTTTCCCTAGTTTGAGGTGATTATGAAAAAACATAACAACCTGTATTGGTTTTTTGTGTCCGAGTCTCTCTTTCATCCCAGGTCGATAACCCATTTGGTAATATTTTTGCCAAAGGATGACAATTCACAGTTTTTAACGTCGAGATTTTGTTGCATATTTTTGGTTCAAGATAGTTAGGGATTTTTTGGTATATTGCGGTAGAACTCTCTGGGATTATCAAAATCATTTCTGCTACAACTTGCAGTTTAATATGTACGGCTGATTTTATGTTTGTGATGACTTTTGTAATGAAACATCATCTCACGTCCAGAGCATTGAAATCTTTATAGAGCAATGCACTGGGATATCTGAAATGTTTCCCAGTGATGACTCCGATTACAGCTTTCTGTGCCTTTAGTACTGGTATGCAATCATATTTAAAACTGATATTTGTAGATTGCTTTTAGCAAATATTCCACAATGACTCCCAATTATATACGTTTGGTCAGCTTTTAACATCAAAAAGCTTTCATTGTATTAAGAAACTATTAAATCTAGAATTAATTATTTCAGACCATTATTTCATCCAGCAAAACTTCTTCTAGTTATTAGCCGAGCATCCTACGGTGGGAAATCATCGAGATTCGACCACAAAATTAGTTCAAAACATCAAATGAATTGTGTGCTATCTGACAATCTTCTGATAATGATTAAACTGCACATCCCTTTGTTACGAATATCGAACATGGCAAACGTTTATCTTATTGCGAAATTAATTGCAAAAGTGCTGTCGGCCTCAGCCCAGTGGGTGAATAGGACCTACCAACCGATCGGCCTTTGTTTCGGCTATCATTAAACGTGCATACACTTTACTAAAAGCGATTCAGCACAATACCAAATACCAGACTACTGGACACGGCAGATATAGATAGCAGATATAATGCAGCCGAGAGAAACAGGAAAAGCCCACTTAGTCCAACCTAAATACCGCAATCTCGGAGGAATGCTCCGCGGACCACTGGCCGCAGCTGCGGACCGCGAGAGTGAACCCGAGATTCGAGAGTTCCACTCATTTTGACTTTCGCATCGCTTCATAACAGTTAATTTTAGTTGGCCGCAACCGCCGGTTAAACGTTGCCAGCAGTTACCTGTTACCGGTTACCTATAGGTAATAGTTTCAAGATCAGAAACAATGGATTATTCGTCAGTTGCACAACGGCTTCCTACTTCTACTGTGCATGAAGCCACTGAAAATACTCAATGTACAGGCTGGACGAGAAAAATATTCCTTTAAACGTTATATGCGGGTTCTTCCGGTGAGATATTTACGAAACATATTATTTTCAATTCAGAGTACTACCTTCTTAAATCTACCTTACACTCCACGTTATGAAAAAACACAATTCAAAACACCGTTAATACACTATAATAATATTTTGTAGTCTTACTGTATAATGTATGGATATAGATACAAATACATGTAAATCCCCTTTTCACGCACCTAGTCTTAATAAGGAACTCCAGTCCATTTGTTTTTCTTATCAATAATGACGTTCAAACTTGAATACCAGCATTTTTTTTTAAAGTTAGTTTTTACAGGTAAAATAATTTTCATAGTTTTAATTTTCCAAAGTCCGCCAAAACGCTCCAAATCTATGGGCGGTCAGTTTTCATCAGTTTTGACGTTAGAATGTCAAATGTCAAAACAATGCTTTACCGTACATAATTTTATATTCTATTCATAGTAAACCATAATTAAACATAAGTAATAATATTATGTACCTTTTTAGAAAATTTAACTCAAAGAATAATAATAGTATTGAGCAATAGCACTATCATATTATTTTAATTGATTTTTTTATTTTTTATATGAATACCTCACAAGAGTCCCAACTGCTCCCAACCGTCTGGAGCCAGTGAGACTATGGCATTCCCAATTGGGGAATGTTGTGAGGCTGAAGGTATTGGGGAGGGAAGGAGAAGGGGGAGAGGAAGGTGGGGAAAAGGGTAAATACCTGGCTATTCAGATCTGGTCACCAAACACGGCTAAAAGCCATTTCAAGCAAGGTTTCAATTCTGAATGATGGTTCTTCACCAGGGCGATACTGAGAGTATCTTCCACTCTGGAACGTGAACAAATATACTATATATTATTTTTAAATGAATTAATTGTGAAACAGCACCAATTAATTATATAAAAATTACTTGCGCACGCCGGGATTTGAACCCGCGACCTTCGGATTCGTAGTCGAGAGCCTTACCCCTCGACCATGGAGGCCGTCAAATTGATAATTGATTTGCTCATGAATACTCTAACTTATGTAATTAATCATATTTTTTACATTAAAAAACACTTACACAGCTTAAAGTTACCCAAATTTCGCCAAAACCAAAAAAAAAAACAAATATTTAAACTACAAAATAAAATCGAAAAATACAAATTTCCATACTAATCCAAAAACAGAATACCCACGTGACGTCAGATGTTCCAAATGCAATGGTACCAACATAACAAGGTGTTTTGATGAGATGATTGTTTATTCATATTATATAATGATTTATAAATTCTACCTATAATTATATACAATAAAACTTATATATTCAGAATCGAGGTTTGCTGATCTGTATCAATATATATGTTTTTTAAAGCCATATTTTTTTTCACCGGAGTTCCTTATTATGAGAGCTTTAACTAACTGTAAGGCTTCTTTTTTTATTTATTCATTAAACTAGATTATTTTTAATGACAATTTAAAAAAATAAGGTACATATTGTGCACCTATATTTAAATGCACTATGTGTAGATTTCGTGATTTGTAAGCTTTTGGTTCTAATTTATTGTTTTTGTGTTTAATTCTTAGAACTCCATTTAGTACGTATATGTTTTTTTTTTTAATTTTAAATTAAATTAAATTTAATAATACCATTATTAAGTTCTGCAAGTAATTTTAGTTTTTTTAATTATTAATATAACACATTTAAATTAATTAAGTAAGAAAAAAATATAAAATATTAATTTACATATCCAATTTACAACCATTTTCCGACCACCCAGTATTCTCGTTGAAATAGCAACGCATGGTTATCACTGCACCATCTCCGCCTTGATACATATTAATGCGGCAACAGAATGGCGGGTGCTTTGGGCTTTGTACCCGATGACAATTACACTCGTACTTCTCCGAATGTAAAGCAATCACATCTCCTTTGCAACTCACTTCATGACACTATTCAGAAGACACTGAAGTATAAATCACGATTAGGTAATGCAATCCAGAACTGACCGCAATGGTGCTGTCAAATTTCGAAACGTTACCTGCATACCAACATTTAACTCATATGGGTCTTCCAAACGACTGGTTTGCCCGATACTAACTAAAGCCACCGCGTCGAATGGTTCGACCATCTGGTCGTCCTTTCCTAAAGTCAAGCTTGCTAACATTAGGAAAGGACGACCGGATGGTTGAACCCTTGTAAGTAGTGAGTAAATAATAAAAGGTAAACAATAATAAGCAAATAATAATAGATTAACAAAAAATAAGTGAATATTAATAAGTAAATAATAAAAATTGAAAAATAATAAGTAAATAATAATCAGTAAATACTAATAAGGGTAGTATTAGGGCTAGTATATAAATTCTGACGTCAGTGGTTCTTAGTAAATAATTTAGATCAATCACTCTCGAGACTTCTGAGAAATACACAAGAGAGCTGTGGAGAACTACGCATGCCGACCATTTTATTTCTACAAATTAACATCACTTTCCAAAAACTTTCTTATCAAACCAAAATATATTAATTACGCCTATTGTTATTTATTCATTTTTGTTTATTTATTCCAACTTAAGTAAACAATCAATGTCTCCAGCAGTCTAACGTTACACAAAAAAGCAGTGAGATGTCTAACACCGAATAAAAATAATTATCACGTCAATGTCGGTAACTCTTTTAAGCAAAATTTGACATATATTTTTTCCAATTAAGGCACAGTACAATGCGCGAACATGTTTGAATAATGACATTATTATGAAGCATTATATCTGACCGCCATTGTAAAGAAAGTTGACTTTTATTTGAGAAAAAAATCTCTCATAAATCAATAATAAATAATAATAACGTTTGCGGTGTGGACTGACGACTGAACTTTCTCTTGTTAGCCCACGTGGTTAAAGACCGGCCAACATGATCATAAATTCATATTTTTTTCATGTAGGAACCTACCTTGTACCTGGTAGGTGTAAATATGTAGTGTGTTGTTTATTTCTAACTATTAAAGCCGTTTTGACACGCATTCGAACTATATCACAAAAGCAATTTCTAACAATAAATATAATTATTAAAGGAACGCCTAGAATGACTTTTGGGCAGTGGAGGTTCGTGGTATATTGAAGACTGTTTTCACATTCAATTAAATTTAAATAAATTACAAGATTGGTGTCAACTTAATAAACTTCTTTTAAAAATTAGTAAATGTCATACAATCAGATTTTTTAGAATGAATCATCCTCTCAACTTTTAATATAAAATCAACAATATTTCTCTCTCGTCCGTCAACGAAATTAATTATCTTTGTATTGTTTTCGATTCTAAATTTAATTTTCTTACACATATCAATTCAATAACTAATAAAGGTTCAAAAATGTTCGGATTCTTTCTTCGAAATGCCAGAGACTTCAGGAATATTTCAACACTAAAATTATTATACTCTTCCATATTTCGTAGTCAAGTCGAATATAATTCTTCTAGATGGTCCACTCACTATAAAATTCACTCCGACGCTTTGAAAAAGTTCAACACAAATTCAAAACAATCTAAGATATGTTAATTATAAACTCCGATTACATATTGAAACTATAAATTACAATTACTTAATGAAGGAACTAAAATTATTAACTCTCAGATAGAAGACCTGTTTCTGACCTAACTTTTATTTTCAAAATTGTTAATGTTTTTATACAGCCCTGATATAATCAGTTAATATTCCAACTAGAACTACCCGATCTAAAATATTATTCAATCGTAACAATACTTTCAGGAGTGAGTCATTCAAAAATTCTCTTCGAAGATAATACATTTTCAGATATAGTAGATATGTTCAACTGCTGGGAATGAAAATAAAAACAGACGATTATTGCATACTCGTCCATCCTCAACAATTATTAATATATGTGTCTAGAATATAAGTGTGAGTGAATGTTTTTTTTTTTTTTTTATATGAATACCTCACAAGAGTCCCAACTGCTCCCAACCGTCTGGAGCCAGTGAGACTATGGCATTCCCAATTGGGGAATGTTGTGAGGCTGAAGGTATTGGGTAGGGGAAGGAGAAGGGGAAGAGGAAGGTGGGGGAATACCTGGCTATTCAGATCTGGTCACCAAACACGGCTAAAAGCCATTTCAAGCAACGTTTCAATTGAGGTATGTTTTGAATATTCGCCTCTGTAGCTAATTACTTGGAATGGTGCTTACACTATTTTATTCCTGTATTTGTTCGTTAGACAAATGAAATGATTAGTTGTTGTATTTCATGAAGGCTATCTATTGTATCTATGTACCTACTGTGATGTGTTTTGCACCTGTGTGACTATTGTAACTAACTAAATATGTAAAAACGTATATAGAGCGTATATAATATAATAAATCATTGGTGATTTAAAAAAGGAAATAATTTCGACTTTCTGTGAGCAGATTTTCTTCTTCATCAAATTTTATATATCATAGCTAAAGTACCCGGCCTTGGTCAGGGTTGTGTACGGTTTTGAGTAAAATTTTGATGATGTATTAACCCTTTCTCCTACCCCTACCTAAAATTTCATTAAGATATATCTATTTATTTTAATAACTTATTGAAGCTTATAAATCTTTTTTTAATATTTTATCATCGAAGAAGATAATATTAACCAATCCCAAATGAAATACGAAACCGAAAAAAAACTCAGAAAATAAAATAATATTGACGTCTTGAAGTTGAGATATGATATCGATGAAGATGGCTTAACCTGAACTGGCATAGTTGGTGGAACGATTTTCATGGTAAGACAGAGGTTCAGGGTTCAATTTCAGACTGATATCTTTTTAGTTTCTGTTTTTTTTTTCGGTTTCGGGTTTCATTTAAAATTGGTTAATATTATCTTTTCCAATAATTAAGAAATTCCAACATTGTGCTTTAAGGGGTAAGAAAGGGAGATAGGGTGATTTTCGAAATCTCATGTAGACAGTGACCTTCCTCTTATTTTGTAGGTGTGCAAAATTCCATCAAGCTAGGAATGAAACTGTAGATTTGTATACAAAACAAACATACACCGCCCACCCGGAACATTCTTCTTTATATAAGAAGATAGAAGATAGATAGAAGATGGAGTCATTTCATTTAAAAAGTTGGTGTGGATAGGTAGGTATTAAGATATGAATATAAATATAAATGTTATTTTAAGATAGCTATAAGTATTAGGTAATACGAGATTAGTTCATATTATAACAGGATTTATTTCGTCTTAAAAACATCCAAAAAGGCGAATAACATAAAAAAACGCATTTATTGGTTTTAATGCAAAATGTTCCAAAACGATTTTTTTTATTAAAAATCTTCATAAAGGGTTTTAATTGTTTTAATCATTTTTAATATATACTTTTTTTTTATTTTTTTTTCTATTTAAATCAAATTTAATAATATTATTATTAAGTTCTGTAAGTATTTTAGTTTTTATTATTGTGACAGCTGTTTCGGCGTTCAAGGCCATTTTAAAATTGTTGACAAAGTGACAGCTTAAAAATGGCCCAGAGCGCCGAAACAGCTGTCACAATAATAAAAATTAAAATACTTGTAGAAATTAATAAAAACATAATAAAATTGATTTACAAAAAAATTCTCGAAAAAATTAAATGGAGTTCTACGAATTATGCAGAAAAACAATTAATATTTTTTAATCATATTGAAATGGAATTCCACCACGAAGTAAATGTTTAAAAATTAG
This sequence comes from Halesus radiatus, assembly GCA_022606495.2. Taxonomy (NCBI): domain Eukaryota; kingdom Metazoa; phylum Arthropoda; class Insecta; order Trichoptera; family Limnephilidae; genus Halesus; species Halesus radiatus. The sequence continues at coordinate 72,196 of JAHDVE020009831.1, read as the reverse complement.
AAATAACGAAAACTTAAAACCAAATCAATATTAATTGCATTCACACGGTGAAATAAAAAAATAATAAAAATACATTTGCTTAATCGCGGCGCTCCGAAATAAAGAATGTTGACTCTGAACCACATTTCGGTACCGTTCTAAACCGTATTTATATTGTTGAAATATCCCATAGGTTTGTTAACTCTTTGATTGCGATCCACCATTCGCACATATGGAACGCCGCCCTGTGTTCCTATTGGTGGATTCGTGTTTAGGTATTTGTACCGACAAATTCTACAGAGTAGCGGCCAGCTGTTCAAACTGTAGTCACAATAAATTAACTGTAGTAATATTATAATCCAGGTGAGTTTTGTTCGCCGTAGCCGTTTGGTAGTTCATTGCATAACCGCTCATTACAGAAAACCACCACTGCTTTTGACTGTTTTTACCTTTGGTAAATAAACCGGTCAGTGGCTGACTTGGCATCGCGTTTGGGTCTCACCCAGGCGTCGTGAGTTCAATTCCTCGGCTGGCTAAGTCCTCCATTACGACACAAGCAACATCTTCCGCTTACTGTGATGGTAGTAGGAGATTTTCAAATATTGTGAGGTTATTCGTAACCAGGAAATATTAATTTTTATTTAAAAAAAAAATAAAGGATTTTTTTGAAAATTGCCGTAAAATCTGGAAGGTCGAATAAATGGCACATCCAAGAAAACATGGTATGATCAGACGAATAGAATGAATTATAAGACGCATGAATGAGGAATAAGCAAGAAGAGCATGTAAAGCATAAGTTTTTTCGGATTTAATAAATATCGTTTTGTCCGTGTTGTGTAAATTACAAAGTTTCCCCATAGTAATCGTAAATGACCAGTTATTTTTTTTAATTTATCGACTGAGATTTGACCCAGCTGGAAAATAATCTTAGAAAGCTTCTTCTAATTTCATTGATTTATAAAAATTGAGCGTAAACACAACGCTTTACCCATTAGTTTGACTTGTGTAACAATCAAAATACCGACACCGAAAACAGTAATCTAAGTAGAAATTAACGACTCGAGTCAAAACTTTTACCTGTCTTCTAGTCGGTCATCGCTGGAGTATACTTTTAATAAGTAGCAGCGACTAATAGGTAAATATCACAATATAAGTGCGCGATAAAAATAATTTCACATCCATTCCCATTCACCTCTTCATCATTCATCAATCTCTATGACTCATACGTGAAATGTTTACCCGTGAAAAAATTGCTAATTTAGTCGAGAATTCCATTAGCTTCGAATAATGCAGTCTACGTGTTTGGCAAAGTAGACTAAACGCGTATAATTAAGCAAAATTAATCTAGTTAAAAATAATTAATTAAGTGTGCTCCCAAATCGAGTGCCAAGTTAATCATCTCAGAGAAGAGAAGATCAGATTTACGGTGGCATTTTTTATTAATTAGTTTTTGAAGCATTGCGCATTGTGTTTTTTTTTGCAGATGAAAATCTGTCTTACCTTGATTAGGTTAATCGTTATGTTGGTTGATTTATGGGGTGATTAGTGGTATTGTGCTATCTCTTCTTTTTTAAAACGGCGATTCATCGTATTTGGATCTCATTCTGACCTGACAATGGACGCCGCAAAGCTATTCGAAGCGTCGCTCAGTGCATCGAGGTACATAGGGAGTAAGGCAAATATCGTAACTCAAGTAACATGTAGAATTTTATTATTAGAAAAATTAATTTTTACCGGTTGTGGTGAGGCAATCGTGCCCAAATGAGCGACCGTTTCCGTTGAAGAAATTTAACTAAAAATTGGCAAAACGAAGCCATCTTAGTCTAGTTTTAAAGAGGAAGGTGTGCCATTAGAGTTTAATAGAAGGTGCAAAATAAATCCAACAATGGTATGTTAGTGGAATATTATAATTATGTACCGGAATTAGTTTCCCGATTTGTTCTAGGAATGTGGTTGTGTAATGAAATATCCATAATGCTTTTTGCAACAGGGGATTGCGTTGTTACGTTTCTTCAATTATGATAAAATTAACTAGTTATAGACTCAGCTGCATGCAATATTTTAAAACCACAATCTTCTTTAACGTTATTTAAGAACATTAGGTGTATTTTGTTTCTGTATATAGCAGTGGCGTGCATTGTTCTGTGACCAAAGGTAGTCTGCGTATAGTTTGGGTATAAACTGTGTATTGAATGTTTGAAAATAATCATTTTATTACCACCTTCCGCTGATTGTTATGGTCAACTGAATATACATTTTGATCAGAAATATGTCGCAATGATAACCATCTTAATGATTTTTAGACAAATTTAAACAATATTACATTATAACCCTTAACAGTGTAATAACCATTAAAATAGCAATCAATTTACTAAGATATTAATAAGAGCATTGGTAATAAAAATGAGAACATTTTTTGAGTTTCATTACAAGTTCCTACAAACAGCTGTCACACGTAATAATAATTACCCAATAGAACTTTTTTTTATAAATAAACGGTTTTTAATTTGAATAATGACAGTTATTATTAAATTTAAAAAACTTTTGATAGAAATGAAATTCTACTAATTAAACTTCAACACAATAAAAAAAGTCGCATTTATTTATTTTTCTGTATATTTTAATGGAAGGTACATATTTTTAGCCTTTATGGACCATTACGATCCATTTAGTGTCATGGTTGTCATTGGCTAAAAATAGATGCACGGCTGATTTTTTATTGCCATCTGAATGCGGCTTCAAGCTGTTGGCATCGGAAAATGTCTCTTTAGATTTAGCTTAAAGGCGTAGTTAGATTATTAGTTATTGAAAAAAATATGTTATTTTCGAGAACAAATTATCCTGTCGCATATTAAAGAAAATAATGTTTACCTTATTGGAAGTTTACAGTCGCAATGCATAGTTAAATGCGGTCGATGTTCAGCTTATTGGCATAAACATTTTAATTCAAAATATAGGAACACACAAATTGTACGATATGCCCATAATTATTCAACCTACTCGTCAAGATATATCTAAGAAATACAAAAAGCCTTGTGACGTGGGCGGATGGTTCGCTCTGACGATGTTCACCACAAAACTAACTAATTAACAATTTTAATGCAAATAAGAGAATTCCCACGCTAATATTTGGACAGATAGAATCGTAAAATTAATGTTCTTATATAGATGCTAGCTGTAAACTCGAAGAATCACCAAGAAACTTGTTGTTCTCTTTGATAAAATAATTATTTTTGATTAGCAATATTTTATTTGTCATGTAGGTGTTATATTGAAATAAGTTAAATTAATTGAAATATAAGAAATAAATTGAGTATTTCACATATACGAGTATATTGTTGGTTACAAAAACTACTTACAGAGATTGAGATAAATTAAAGCTAGAGGGCTACGTTTATTATAATAACCACCTCTTTAGATAAAATGACGAAATAAATCACTTTTGTTTAGATTTGTAATCAAATTACCTCAAGAGAAATTATACTTTATGAATTTAAACCTTTGTCTTTCAATTTTCCATCTATAAAGAACATAATAATAATGTCTTTTTTATTTTCTGTCCCTTTTTCGGGTTTCGTTTTTCATTTTAGGATATATCAATATTACTTTCTTCAATGATTAAATAATAATAATGATTTAAAAATTGTTTGTTTCCTTGATGCTCGCTTAGCTATCTTTCAACTCACGACTAGGAAAGTACAACACAATATGGACTAAATATTTAGAATATATAGCTTACACACAATGCAATAAATTACTTAACGATATTAAAAATGCGAGCCAATGTGAAAGGTCCCAAAGTAAAATGCTTAAACTCTATTATTTGAAAGAATACCTTAAGAATTAATGGTGTGATGCGTCTCTGTAATAAGTATAACTATATAATGTACTAGTGATGTGTTACTTTATAGTTAGTGTCTCTGTACACTTATATTATAATGCACCAGTGATATGTCTTTATTACAAATGAAAATTATGTGTTGTAAATGTTGTTAATGTACTGTGAATGATAATTATGTATTTTAAATATTGAGTATGTTTGTTTCTAAAACTGTACTACAGGTTCTGCATGTGATCCCACAATGAGTTTCTCAACTCTTGGGAATACAATGCAAAATGTTTTTTATATAACTTTTAAAGCTTTCACTTAATTAACTTTAGGCAATAACCAATCAATGCCGGGAAAATGGGGTGAAGTCGATCGGGGGGTGGAGTCGAGAATATCATATTTTTGCAATAAGAAACTCCAAGCTATTTTATTTATTTATTAATAATAGTGTTCAAACTTAAATACCCGCATATTTCGTTTTTATTTTCTAAAGTTAGTTTTCAAAATAATTTTCAAAGATTTCATTTTTTTTTATTATATACCATAATTTTGAGGTTAGAATGTCAAATGTCAAAACAAGTTGTATATTATATCATATTAAACCATATATAAATAAAATTAAACATAATTATTAAAATTATGTACCTTTTTAGAAACTTAAACTCAAAGAATAATAATAGTATTGACCATTAACATTATCATAATATTCGTATTGACAATTGGTTAGATCATGAATACTCTAATATCTTTCATGAATAATAGTTGTTTTTATTGAACAACAATTATAGAGCTTAAAGTCACCCTTAGTTAAAATTTTGCCAAAACTAAAAAAAAAATACATATTTAAAATACAAAACATATTCGAAAAATATTTTTGTTCAAACTAATCCATAAACAGAATGCTCACGTGACGTCAGATGTTCCAAATGCAATGGTACCAACATAACGCGGTGTTTTGATGAGCTGATTTTTTCTTCACTTTTAAATAACGATTTATAAATTCTACATATAATAAGTTATGTATTCAGAATCGGCGTTTGTTGATCAATTTGAATATATATTTTTAAAGGTATTATATTTTTCAATGGAGTTCCTCATTATACCACTTCTCCAAACTTATGATTTTAATTTAAGCTTTATTACCAATTGGAGTCTACAGTATGATAGATATTGAATATAACGTGTATGATAAAAAAAATCAAACAGCTTATATAACGTCAAAAAAATTGAAAGTTTACGTTTATTTTGCATGTTTTGAGTTTTGCTGAAACAAACCAGTGTACAGATCAATTTAATAAAGGCATAAGTTAATCTACATGATTTCTTTTAGCTGATGTGTTATTAACAAAACTTTTAGGTTGGTATTGTTGCAAACCTATTCATCAATGTACACTTTTAAGGATAAATGTAAATTTTGGCATTTTGTGGGGTGAAGTCGATCATGCTACGAGTATACTGCGGTTATAGTAATATAAATTGGAATTCCTCAATAAAGTATTACAGGAATTGCGAGCAGGAAAATTATTATTTGGTAATGGTCAATAATAAAGAATAACAAATAAAATAAATAACAAATAAATTTGTAAATTTTATTTAATTAATTTGTGTTGCTTCACAATCAATTAATTTAAAAATAATATATATTATATTTGCGCACGTTCAAGAGTGGAAGATACTCTCAGTATCGCCCTGGTGAAAGACCACCATTCAAAATTGAAACGTTGCTTGAAATAGCTTTTAGCCTTGTGTGGGGACCAGATCTGAATAGCCAGGTATTTCCGCACCTTCCTCTTCCCCTTCTTCTTCCCCTCGTCAATACCTTCAGCCTCGCAAAATTCCCCAATTGGGGATGCCATAGTCTCACTGGCACCAGACGGTTGGGAGCAGTTGGGACTCTTGTGCGGTATTCATATAAAAATAAAAAAAAATATGTATTTTAAACTAATTACTTCAATTTTTTTACAAAAAAAAACAATTTCAAACAACTTTCAAGTGTAGAAAAATAACCGGACCCTCGGGGGTGAAGTCGATTACACTTTAATATTCCACATTTCACTAATAAAAATGAAGTAAAAAAAAACATGATTTTTTAATCGACTTCACCCCGGATTACGTATGCGGTAGAGCTATACTCTGATATACTCGTACCTTTGCCGGTCAACTTATACAATAATAAAAAATACCATGAATGAATATTTAAGTGTTAATAGTCAATTAAATATTAATGATATTCAAATATATTTTTTAATTAGCTATCTCTTCAATTTATTTTCACATTAAATATACTTAGAATATTATTAATATAAATTTTAATGATAATAACTATTATTATTTAATTTTTTATGCATTATTATTTTCATGATTATTTTTATATTAATTATAAAAATATATTCTAATGTAAAATTATTATTAAATATTTTATAATATATATATTTCAATTATTGCCATCTTTTTAATTTATTACTTACCTACTTTTTCATTACTTATTGTTAATTTTTTTTTATCTTTGTGATTTGTCTACAAACATAAACAAATTCTTACACTTTTATTATTTTTGAGTATACTGCTTATCCTGATGAGGGAGGATTTGACATTTATATATTAAAAACAGTGGTGTAAACAAAGTACTTCTTATTAATTATATTAATATCTATCTGAAGTACCCGACGTTGCCCAGGGTAGCGTACGATTAAAATAAATTAAATTTTTAGTTAAATTTTGATGATGTATTAATCCTACCCCTGCCTCTACATAGTAATTTTCCTCTTATTTTGAACGTCAACTGGGCAAAATGTCATTAAAAAATACTAACATCCTGCTTTAAGGGGTAGGAAAGGGGGATTGTGGTTTTCGAAATCTCATGTAGACAGTGACCTTCCTCTTGTTTCGACAGTCAAGTATGCAAAATTTCATCAAGTTCTGAATAAAATTGTAGATTTGTATTCAAAACAAACACACATCGTCCGTCCGGGACATTCTTCTTTACATAATAAAAGAAGAAGAAATAAATGACCCCACAAAATAATTGCACATCTATCGAAGATTATTTACACAATTAGAATAAAATTTTGTTTAAAACATCTTACCTCTAAATAAAGTTAATATATTTAATATACTTTTGCGATGTCAACACCGTATTGATACATGAGGTGACATTGGGTTCCTGCTCTTTCTCCGGCTGAAATTCTTCCAGTACCTACCAGAACACCTCTGCACCTACTCAGCAGAATCTACCTCGTCGATTTGAGAGTAGAATTTTCTCCTCACCATCTATTCATGTTAATGTCATGCCTCCGCGGCAATGTCGACCAGAAACCTGACGGCCTACCACTGCGGGAACACGGAATATGAATCACTCGAACACTACATCTCGTTCAACAAAATAATTGGTTTCATATTTGCATTGTGCTGCCTTAAAACTTTCATGGTTATGTAATCGGATCATATCAAACTGATTTAATTTCAAGGCGTAATATTTTATCTGGTTATATGTTATCAATTAATGTACGCGTGGAGCTTGCAAGAAAGAAAGTATTGATTGACAGTGCCTGAATAGAAATCTGTCGTTATAAAATTGATACGTTTAATTTTATCACGTGGCTCGAAATAATTTATGATATTATAAACGTCTGTTATCAAATATCAATCAAAACTATTTTCAACATGCAAAAACAACTCCATTAATAGTGCGTAGTACTTGTCTGAGAAATTGATTGTGCAATTGATTAAAGTGACGCATATCCGTATCAAGTTTTCACACCATATCAAGATTTTTTCTTGATTGTAAGAAATAATACTAATCAATGATATAAAAAAATACGTTTCTGATTCATATGACTTACGTAAAAGGAAAAGTTTTCTTTCAGCTTTAATTAGCGTATTCGTTCGCAATTAAATCAAGTCTATGGAGTTTTCTATTTGTAGATTAGAAAGATGTACGATGTACATATGTAAAGATATCAGGAATATCTGGTATGAATGAAAAGAAATCACAGCGCATGCCCTGAGAATGTTTACAATACTGGGTAATACCGGCGTGAGAATTAGGTTTAGTAAGCTGGTATGTGTAAATACTACCCCACCTGTATAGTGTACACTGTACCTCTTGATGGTACCAGATTGATTCGATTGTGCGAAGTATTTTGGAATACGCATCCACTATTTGTTCTCCTAATTACGCGATTCATAATTACAGAATCGAATCCATACAAAGAAAATTAACCCGTGCGATTGCATATCGTGAAAGTTTATCTGATCAATTTGGAACATATAATGATCGAATTTCGCACTGTAAACTACAATCTCTGTCAGTCAGACGTAAACTTACTGATGTATTCCTTTTGTACAGAATGATGCATGCATCAATTGATATAATAAACATTTTATCACAAATCAACATTAATACACCAACAAGAAAATCAACAAGGAGGATAAAAGACATTTTTATATTAAACCCTATCACACAAATACGGGATATTTCTCTTCTTTACCGCGGATATTAAGAAATTATAATACTATACACTTCTCTAATAATGAAATATACATTTTTAATGACACAATTAATCATTTTTATAAACAATAATTATTAGCCTGAAACACTCATCCAAATTGAAAAAAAACCTTTCCGAGCAAAGATAAATGTCGCCGACAGGACTCGAACCTGCACCCTTCTGATGTCCGGTCAGATGCTCTACCGTTGAGAAAATATAATAAAAACAGTAATTATTGAATGGAACACTAGTATATATTGATTAACTTGGCGGGTTTGCGATAAGCCGACGTAGCTCAACGGTAGAGCATCTGATCGGACATCAGAAGGGTGCAGGTTCGAGTCCTGTCGGCGACATTTATCTTTGCTCGGAAAGGTTTTTTTCAATTTGGATGAGTGTTTCAGGCTAATAATTATTGTTTATAAAAATAATTGTTACCCTTTGCGCTATGCACAAAATCTTGTCTTAAGTTTTTAAGAACTTTAGTTTATCAATTAACACAATTAATCAATTAAAAAAAAGTTTTACCATTAATATCAAGTTGATAATGTGACGATGCCCTTTATTAATATCAAAAAAGTGTTACGATCAGCACAAGTGACAACAAGGAGTTAGTTTATACACCTACTTTATAAAATGAAATGATAAAAAGTTCCTGTTCTATTTTACACATACATTGAATATTGACACTTAATAAAGCTGCCTGTTTCTTTTCGGAATCCAACTCGATTCTTCTCTCATTTTTGATTTGCATTTTTACCTTTCTACTGTATAATTTTCATTTATTTTTTGTATGGTTTGGGATTTATTAGAAATTGGAGAAATGTGTTGTGAAAATCATAACACAACAATTTCATCAGTTTGCCAAGATTTAAATAAGAAACTGTACAATGTTGTTAGCTCAATCCAACTTTTCACGAGACTCTTTTCAAGATGGGTTTGAAATAACTGAGAAACTGCAGTGTTCATATTATTTGAATTTGCTTGCAAATAAGATATTTTGGAAGATTCAAAGTTTTGGACATCGTCTACGTTGACGATGGAAACTGTTTGAAAGTTAAGTTCAATGAGGTAGAGTGAATATAACATAGCTTGCTACTCAAATCAAATCAGGTTTACAATATTGATAAATGAATTAAAAATTACTTTGTAATCACTACTTTATTAATATATACATATCAACATGCTTCGAAAGCGAAGCTTTCCTCATCAGCAATATACAGAATACTTAAAAATAATAGTGTCAAGTATAGACCGATGATAAAAATAGAACACAATAATGTAAGTATAAACAAATTATAAACATAAACAAAAATTGATCAAATTAGGTAAGTAATTAATTATAAATTATTATAGAACAATGTTTAACAAATTTATATCACAAATTAAAAAAGAAATTATTTTTATTATTAATATTATAATGAAAATAAATTCAAGATTATTAATTATATTTAATTGACTATTAACACTTTTTCTGAATTCCAAAATTTCAAATTTGTCAAATTGTGAACCGGTTGTATTTGTATGTAAAATTTATAAACCTTTATTTATATCAAAAGAATAATTGGTTTCCAAAATATGGTTGGCAAATTCAGAATAATAATTATCATTTAAACACCTCAGGTGTTCCTTAACTCTAATACTAAAATTTCATGAAGTCTTTCCTTTGTAAAAAATCGTATGAATGAAATCAGAAAAAGTGGATATTCCTGATGAGGAAAGCTTCGATTTCGAAACATGTTGATATGTATAGTCGTATATTAATAAAGCGGTGATTACAAAGTAATTTTTAATTACTTTATTTATAATGACGCCACAAAGTGAATAACAATATTTTGAAGAAATTATTACAATATTGAAGTTGAAAAATCTCTTCACATTCTTTTGCCGAACCCAGATACTTTCATTTTTGGTTATACCCGTTCAATGATATCACAATTACTTCGACTTAAATTATACTTGGCGTATTGTGTCTGGGCGGGCACAGCTGGAAGGGCGTGTCGAGAGGATCATCTAGAAAAGTAGAATAACTGCTTTCACTGATACACTCAGTACTCTGTATCACATGACTACTTCATTTTAAAGAAGTCGCTGGAATTTTCTCCAAGAAAACGATAGAATATCTACCCATATCTCATGTATTTATATGAAATTAAAGAACATGCTTTTATATATGACTGTGTTGCACTTTGATGATAGCTACAATTAATTATTTTAGAATTTTTTAATTATTAATTATTTTTATTGCGATATTAAAACCTCATTTTAATATTTAATCATTGAAGAAAATAATATTAACATAATCTAAATGAAACATGAAAACGGAAAAAAACGACAGTAATTAAAAATATTTCAGTCGCATCTGGGACTTATGTTCATATTATTTTTTACAATTATTAATCATTTTAGCGTTGATAATGTAACTATTATTTTTTTGGTTTTCTATTTTATTTTACTGTTAAATGTTTAAAAAAATTATGATTTAAAAACTCTATGTACTATAATTTCCGATCGCGCATTATATTTTGTTTTAAAAATCCATGTAAAAGCCAAGATGGGCGGATAATCAAATTAATAACGACCTTGTAATTAAGGATCCGTTACAATAATTTCAAAAACATTACTAAGATTTACAAAATCGACTTTTGATGCTTGAGTTGAGTTAATTTATTAGTTAAATTATTATTAATAAATTGATTAAAAATTACTTTGTGAACACCACTTGATTAATATATAATTTTAAATATCAACATGTTTCGAAAGCGAAGCTTTCCTCATCAGGACATATAGAATAATAAAAAATAATAATGTCGAGGATAAACAAATGATAAATATAGAACACAATGTAAGAATAGACAATTTATAAACATAAAGAAAAAGTGATTAAAGTAAATAAGCAATTAATCAAAAATTGAATAATAAATTTATATTATAAATTATTTTTATTATTAATAAAATTATTTTACAAGGTAATTTTTAATTAATTTATTAATAATGACAATCTTTTGAACAAATTATTATTAATTATTCTAAAATCGTCATTCCAGTTTTAATGATGAGATTTGTTTATACAGGCGGACCTCGGTTTTCGCACATTCGACTATCGCACAATTCACTATTTGGCAAATTTTTGAAAAATCTTTTTTTTTAAATTTTTTGGCGATAATGCAAAAATGTTTTGTTTCCGTGCAGTTGTTTCCCTGTCGCACTATGAAATGCATGTGAACCAGGTCCGTACTGTGAAAAGTGTTACTTTCTGTTCGCAAATATGCATTAACATACGAGCGCGAGCGAGTCCGAACGCATGCGTTTGTATGCACTAATGTGTACACACTCCCGTCTGATCTCGACAGGTTTAGTCTTGCGTCAGCACACGCACTGTTTGCATTGTTCTGCGAGTTTTGTTTTAAATATTTTGTACCCGTTTTAACATGAGTGAGAAACGAAAAAACTGCGAAGTAGATGTGGCTAAAAAAAATCAAGAACCCATAAACTTCATACAATCGAAACGAAGATGGATATAATAAAACGCTCTGAAAATGGAGAATCTTATGCTCCAATCGGCCGTTCGTGTGATATAAACAGGTCTACGTTATGTTCGATATTAAAAAATATTGGAAATATATCATAAAAACTTGTTTCCAAAAGGCACGGCATAGTGATGGATGAAATGAACAAATCTCTGTGTTATTGGATAAGTAATCAAAATCATGAAAACATCCCTCCGAGTGCTTGAATGATTCAAGCTAAGGCTCTTAGATTGCATAAAGATTGGAAGTCTAGACTAAACGAAGATTCTAACACAGTGTTTCATGGAAGTAACGGCTGGTTTTCAAATTTTAAAACAAGGTATTCTTTACACAATATTAAATTCACTGGAGAATCAGCTAATGTGGATGAAGATGCTGCGAAAGACTTTATTTCGTCATTGTCCAAAATTATTGAAGATGGAGAATATACCTCTAGTCAGATATTCAATGTAGATGAGATGATTGAATCTCATTATGAACCCTTGACTAATGAATTTCTAATGGACCGACAAGAGAACGAAAATAGTATACAATTTGAAAGTGAGGAAGAAGAACCAGAAGAAATCATCAAGATCTTAACAATAAAAAACACGAACAAAGCTTTTACGCATCTCGAGACATTTTTTAATATTATGGAAGAAAGTGATTCCAATGTAGAACGCATATCTCAAGTGCGTAGGGCGATCCATAATAGTACTGCATGTTACAGAACACTCTATGAAGAAAAGAAATAGTAGTAGAACACAAATAACCCTTGACAAGTTTATTAAGAGGATATAATTTTTATTTAATATGTACTTAGTAATTTTTGATACACAAAAATTTTAAAATACAATTTTTGGTGTTTTTTTTTTGTACATCCGTCTACTTTTGAACATTTAACTTTCGCACACATTTTCAGGAACCAATCATGTGCGAAAGTCGAAGTCCGCCTGTACTAAATAAATACTCATTTTGTTTTATTTCTTCGTTAATTATAAGATAATCTAATATATTGTAAATTTCCCGTTAATGTACGCGGGGAAATAAAACATTTGCAATAGTGGATTTTGATGGATAATACAAAACTTAATATGTTTTCAATTAGCCATGTGGTGAGACTCGGATATTCAGTCCAACGTATTAATTGTCACTTTGAGATTTACTATTCAATTAGCTCTTTTAAGTTGTAAACATACAAATACGGGATCTGCGATATACTTACGTGAGAAAAAAGGTGCCAGTTTACTGCAGGTATCTGTTACGTGATCTCTCTATAAAATATGTTGAAATTTGATTAACTCAGTTAAACTTCAAATAGCGTACATTTAACTTTCATTTATTTTATTTTATTATCTATTGTTTTTTTTTTTAATTTTTACATCTCTGAAAGGTGAAACGCCTCGAGATTTAAGGTTCATAATAATTTAAGGTTGTGAAAGGCTTGTTGAATCATTCCCACGTACCTACGTAGTTTAATATTCAGACCTTCCGGCACGCTTTGATGTTGATAAAGATCAACTCTAACAAAAGTGTTTAAATTGTTATAAGTATTGTTGTTGTCTTCGATATTAGATGTACAAAATACCAATTCGATTGATGGAAATCACGATTTGTGCCGGTTAGAGGGCTATGATTAAAAAAAACTAATGATTATATTTCTGTAGCCGAATATACGAGTATGAAGATTTTCAGAAACCGGTGAGGTGGTCCGAATGTCAGAAAATGTTCGAAGAAAACAGCAACATTAAAATTTCGCGTTTAACAATGCAAATATTTATAGTATTTAATTTTTGTATGGAGATGATCATCTATACGTGCATTGATATAAAATTTGATAGAGGCATGTCGTAAATAAACACAGGTTTTGAAACACGTTTGTGAGAATTGTGAACATAAACGGAGACTTAAAATAGATAATGGATTAGGGTCGGGATTAGGATTAGGGATTTTATAACCTGTGTGTATCTACGAGTATATGTCTGAATAGTGCTATGTACTGGAGAGCTGTGGTTGCGCATTGATGTTAGGAGTAATATTTTTCTTAAATGACGGTAGGGGGTCAAAAAATATATCGAGATTTAGGTTGTTTTAAGATTGATATTAAGTATTCCCAACGTATTGCCTTATTTCCATACGTATGTGTAGCATTCAAGAATGAATACTGAATGTTACACGAGTATCAATCAGTTGGTTCCCCGCTTGGTGTGTTGATTACATCTGGGAGGTCTAGAGTCGGCATCCCGTTCCATTTCTCAAATCAGAACATACTAATTTTATATCTATTATGAGTAGGTATTATTATTGCCTGCCTATTTTTTGTACGTCTGCTACCGCGCCCCACGGAGGAAGCCAAGTTTACCTTAATTAAATCCGTATTATTTACAAACCTGTTTCAAGTTTCGGAAATAGACTAGATCAGGGAGACGCCAGCGGGAATCCAGGTAGCTAGAAACTTTCCTACACAAAACCACCTTAATTTCCTTTTTTGTGACCTTCGCTGTGAAGCTTTAAGACCCTCGAATAATGAGACCACTCCAGAAATAAATGATTTTAAAATGATCTTGTGAACACCACTTTTTTTTAATATATATATATATATATATGACGTACAGAATACTAATGAGGAAAGCTTCGCTTTCGAAACATGTTGATATTTACATATTAAAAAAAACTGGCGTTTACAAAGTAAGTTTTAATTAATTTATTAATAATGACGTCACAAAGTGAATACAAATCTTTTGAAGACATCAAAATTAATTAATTAAAAAAACTTTTTTTTTTTTTTTAATTTGTAGGCCGACCAATTTATTTTATTCAATTTTTTTACCGTAACTCCCCACTCAGGAAAATAATTTTACCCGGGGCAATGTCATCTTTGAGGATGCTGTGTGGAGGGTCTTTATGTTTTTCTGTATCTGTTTGTACATAATGCACTGCCGATACCAACCCTGATGAATAACAGTGAGGCATGGAATTGGCAGAGGAAGGATGAAAGTAGACTGAATGCTATAGAAATGAGATCTCTGAAGCCAATATGTCGTAAAAACTTGTACGATCCTGCGAAAAATGTTGAGATTCGTAAAGAATGCAAGGTTAGTGTAAGCGTAATGAGTAAGATTAAGATGGGGACGCTTAGATGGTTTAGAGCGTAAGGAGAATATATGACGCGAATGTGAATAGAAGAAGAAGCCGGGAAGATCCGAGGAAGACGTGGCACGATCAAGTGAATCAAATACTTGAGTCTTGCATGTCAGAAGTCGGAATAACAAAAGAGAATGTATGGGACGTCGTATGAATGTGAATGAAGCAAGAAGTGTATGCCAAGATCGAGTTGTTTGGCGGTCCGTCCTCTCTGCCTACTCCTGCAGCTAAACGGCGTGATGGTTAGTTAGTTAGATAGAGAATAGAAAGTAGTAATCGCACAGCCCCTTGAGGTGATTTTTCGTAAAAATGTCGCTATACAAATTATTGTTACTATTATAGAAAACTTGATAATTTAATCGGCGATGTGCTCACAAACCAAGCGAAGATTGCGAGTGCAAAATATTAAAAAAAAAATTATCCTAAATTATAGTAATACACGTTTCAGTTGGTAGGTTAGTTTTAGTACAACCTTGAAAATGATTATCCCCATTCTCGATGGGAATTGTTCGGGGCTTCGTGTATCGAATTTCTAAAAAATACGGTTTCCCCTATAAAAAAAAAGAAATATTTATCTTGCTTTTACGTCAGGTGAATTGGGAGTCGATGAACCGTGATACGTTACGCCGCTTCGGAGAATGTGCACGTACCTAATTATGTATCATATTACTCTTATGATTTCTAAAATCTCACATTATATCTTTACTACTGCGCGAGTAACATAATTATTACCATTATGTGAATGGCATTTATGTTCGTTAGATCAATAAAATCAATCGTAAATATTTTTTTTACTTTCTTTTCCAGGTGTGGTGGAATTTTCTATGCAATTTTAAAATAGCATTAATGAATATTATTGTTATAAATTTTCTACGTTTTATAGTTATGGGCAAATTATTTTTAGAAATATTAGAAAATAAATTGCTTCTACCGTGATTTGTTGTTTGCCCGCTTTTTTGTAATAAAAATGTTTTCTCAGCCGTAAGTGTGATCAATTCGCATGTGAAATAATTTCGTTAAATAAAAAGTAGTTTTAACCGACATTATTAAATACTATCTGATGTGATAGTTATTAATTTGTGAATTCTTGTTTGTCGTTTGGGTGCTATAATTGATTTGATAACTACTCTCTAAACCTTCCCGGCACTAATAAAAACTTTGCTATTTTCAGAAAATCGAGAACAGACAGACAGGCAATTATTCATTTTTATATATAGTGATGTAATAATTGATTTCTTCAATATATTAATATTTTGTGATACTGTCCGTCCTTCAAGTTTGTTCTCAGTCTGAGTGAAAAATGTCCTATTACCTAATTCCTCTTTTAAAATGTTGACATCGATTTTAAACTGGGTGTTACCCGCTATCCAATTCTAAAGCGTCGTTAAAAAGAATAATTTCCTAAATAAAACAATCACTTCTTTATAAACCACGAATTTATTATATTTTAACACTAGCTTGTTTCGCGTAGATCAAGAGTCGTCGGGGCAACTGTATGGTAATAACTAAAGAATAATACACTACAAAAAAGGAAGAGAATAAAATATCAGAGGGGGGCAACAATTGAAAGATATCATGTGTAAGAGGGAGACAACCTTACATATATATTACAAAGAAATTGTAAATAAAACATTGCAATGGAGAAGTAATGAAGTCATATTAGAGAGGGGCATTTTTTAAATTTAAATTATCCTATGTTGATCCATATTTTAAATTTAAATGATCCTATGTTGATCCATTTTTTAAATTTAAATGATCCTACATTGCTCTCTTACACATAATAACTTTCAATTGTTTCCTCCCTTTAATAATATGTATGTTTTTTTTGGTATATATATACTGCATCACATTATTGTTTGCTGAACCTATATGTAACCACGAACTCTGCATTATTAGTATTCTGTATATTTCTAATGAGGAAAGCATCGCTTTCGAAACATGTTGATATATAATAATAAAGTGGTGATTACAAAGTCATTTTTAATTCATTTATCTGTCTTATTCTTTAGTTATTATAATTGCCCTGATGAATCTAAGCGAAACCGATTGGCGCTAAAATATAATATATTTGTAGTTTATAACAACATGATTGTTTTAATTAATATAATGAAACCAAAAAGTGATAGCTTCGTTTGAAAATATAATTATTTTCATAAAATACTACTAAAAACGTAGAAAGAAATAAGCTTAATTTGCATCATGCCCGAACCTGTATTTTTGAACCTATGCATTCTTTAAATCCAGAGAAGCCTGTTACACACGACGAATATATGATATTAATATAAATGGGCGTAGCGCATCTCACGATATCACTCACTATACAATCAATCCCGTACGGTCGTTACAGGCGCGTACCATAATGTATAATACGTATGGGCGTGGCCTAGATGATATTGTTTGATCTGCCAGCCGAGCGATATTTGAAATGTATCTGTCCCCCTATCCTGCCAAAATGTGTCACCTTCACGCCACCCCGTACCCCTTTACCTCGTGCTACCTAGCATGGTGTTACTTAAAATGTAAAAGATTATAGCTTCCGTGTTTAGCGTGAATATATAATCTTTAATGTTCACGCCCAAAAATATTTTGATATTATTTCCCTCATGTGTAACAAGTTTAAGGATTTCATCACTCTACGGCGGAGCTCTTTAAGGTGTATAATATATATACATATACATATATTACAGCGGCGTGCAGTCTATATAGGCAGAAATGCTGTGCCTATCTTAGGAAAAATGAGCGTAAAAATAATGTAATATAAAAAAAACGACTAATTTAATTAGAGGAAAAACTTAATTATTTCGATTAATTTAAGTAGTTTAAAAAAACTCATAATGTTAAATTTATACCGTAAAGAAATGTTTCTACTTAATTTTTTTTTACGTTTCACGTTCGTTTTACATTTCATGTACAAACTGTCTTCCTCAAAATAGCGTCTAGGTTTATCAAATGGGATATATTTCTTCTTCTATCTATTCTCTTCTATTATATAAATAAGAATGTCCCGGACGGTGTGCGTTTGTTTTGAAAGAAATTTTGCACGTTTGACGTTCAAAATAAGAGGCAAATTAATAGGTGGGGGTAACACAACCATTCATAATCCCGAGCAACGTCGGGTACTTCTGCTAGTCATATATAAAAAGGCGTTCTCAAATATCCATGCACAATAAAATTCATATATGAACTTGAAAAACTACGCACATCTTACCTTTAGTCATAGAGCAATGCACACCGTTTTATATGTATATATATATAATATATATATTTTTTTTGGATATATAAGCAGAACAGCAAAAATAAGAATATACAACTCATAAAAATAGTGTTGAGTTGGGAGAAATAAATTATATTGCAATATTATGGTTATTAACTTCTCCATATTAACTTAAAATTAACCGGAATCGTATAAACCGGCACGTTTCCTGTACTTAAAGCAATTAAAGTAGGATTATAATTAGACATATCTATAAATAATCTATAATCTATGTTTATTCCGTTATTAAAGAAACACCACCCCGGTAAAGGCACCATTAAAGCTATTTAAATTGCGTATAAACAAGCGATGACGGGTAAGTAGATTACAGGTAATCATAATCAATAGCATTTCTAGTAATCATAGATGAATCCGGGTATAGAAAGATGATACAACCGGGTTATGCTAATGAAATCAAAGGTGAAATCGGTTCACATGTTAGAACTGGGCCTGATAAAAAAATTATGCTATTGGACGCGTACACAGATAAAAGATTAATATTCCCAGTTAAAGTTTAATTATAATTTCTTAAAAAGATTGGAATTCACTTTGTGGCGTCATTATTAATAAATTATTTTAAAAAAAATACTTTGTATTCACCACTGTATTAATATATACTGAAAGCGATGCTTTCTTCATCAGGAATATATAGAATATTAAAAATAATAATGTCAAATATAGACAAATGATAAAAATAGACCACAATTATGTAATAATGGACAAATTATAAACATAACCAAAAATTTATTAAAGTAGGTAAGTAATTAATCATAAATGTTAATTAAAAAATTATTAAAAAAACATATTCAAAAGTTTAATTTATCTGCTTCTGTCGCACTGGAGAAAAGCTGAGAGGCCAAAAAGTTGCATATGTGCCAGGATTTTTTCTCTCCATATTTTAGACACATTTTATTAGTGATCAGTAGAGACCTGAAAAATTTTGCGTTTGAGATAGATAACACGAATTAAAAATATTTTCTAACATAAGTGCTGTAAAAATCGATTTAAATAAAAACATGATTTGTCCCTTTCATAAACGCATTGCTATGAAAGGGACACTAGTATACTTGAAAGAGATGTTAATAAAAACGTTGTGTACTCGTATTGGATGCGTAGAACGATTTATTTAGTTAACTATAAAAATATTAAATAAAACACTTTGTTTTAAACCACGGATTTATTGTATTTTTAAGCCAACGGTCGAACATATCGATGTGGTGACTTTAGTTAGTATCTGTCAAACCAGTCGTGTGGAAGGCCCATAAGAGTTCAATTTTATAATGTGGTGCTAAATGTTAAAGTACGAGTATGTAATTTGTAAGATCATTTTTGATTGCACGTATAACTCTCTTGCCAATTACGTATAACTCATATTGTGTGGCCATAGTTGTAATAACTGTAAACACTACTAAGAAGTATCGTATGACTTATTACCATTCCAGCGGAAGTCGTAATATTACAACTCTTCGATTTGCCGCAGAATATGATTGGCTGTCTTGTTCGAAGAATTACTATCACTGGCCTGAAAATTGATCTCGAAGGAAGACGAAAACGGTTTAGGGAAGTGAAACATCATAGAAAGTTGTGCTTGCGGTTTGTGCGGTGAGAATTCTAATCTAATCTATTGAGAATCTTAGAAAAACTTGTATCGGTTTTAAGCTTTATTGTTAAGCTCAGCAATACCCTCCGACCGGAATCTGAACATTGTTTGAAAGAGATATATGCTAGTACGGAAGAGAGAGGGAGCGCGCTAATTTAAATCACTCTTAGGGCGTAAGCGATCGTTTTAAGAATATTTAATAAAACCCGAGATATTTAGAATAGCGCTGAAATCTCAAGACTGCTGACTTAAGTAGCATTTAAAGAAGCGTTGTGAATTTTTTCATACCCGTAAAATGTTAAATAACAGAACCACACGTGTTATTTTTATTTTTTGAAGCATTCTTTTAAATTTTTTGTATCCGGGGAATTTCAAATATGTAATTCCTTTTTCATCTAGACATCTATCTGTATAGAGATTATCTTCAAAATTAACATTTTTTTAAAATTTATAAAAACTTCAAGTTTTCAAGGGAAGTTTGAAATGTTTACATAGAATTTCTGAGTGCGGAGGCTTTATACATTTCTGGTAAAGGTAGAGGGTTTATTATTATTCACTCTCCTTTAAAAATCACAACAACAGTAATAAATTTAAAAAAAAACACTAAAATGCTGGATACGTTACATGGAGAGATCTGAAATAGAAAATATGTTAACACCAAATACAGACTAACACCGAAAGCACTCAACTGCACTTAAAACACCTCAACTTAGAATTGTTAAATTTTTTTCAGCAATCACTTCAATTTAATATTTTATATTCTAGTGAGGATATCATTGTTTGTTATTTTGTTAAAAAAAAAAATTATTATTGTATTATTATGTAATACTGCAGTACAGTGGAAGAAACGTGTTTTGAAAATGAAATATAAGCTGTATTTTTATTTTATTTTTATCTATTTATTATTATTTAGGAGAAAAATAGATTTTTAAGTGAATCTAGTGATTTATGAAGAAATCAAAATAAACTAAAAAAGATATACAAAATTAAAGAAGAAATCAAAATTTAAAAGTTACATAAAATTTTGTTGTAATAGGATGTGGAAAGGAAGGGGGTGGGGGATCGATGAAGTTGAAATGTACATGTGGCATTTTATATTAATAAATGAAGAAGAAAGAAAGAAAAAAGTATACATGCATATATACATGAAGGAAGAAAGTTAATAGATTTATATCATAATAGACACCTCACAAGAGCACCCCTGTATGTACAAAGCACGTACAGGGAAACTATTTCGCTACCCGGTTGGGTAACGTTGTGATGTGGGTTAAGGAGGAAGCTGTAGGAAGGGATTAGTTAATACGGCCCTTGAAGAGGTTCGGATTAAATGTTGAAGGAAAGACAGATGCCGGTAGCTCGTTCCACATACGAGCCAATTTACACAAAAACGAGTCGGCGAAACGACCCGTTCTCATGAAGCCGAAATCAACTGTGAACGGATGTTCCGCTCGTGTCCGTCGAGTTTCACGTATGTGCACCGGCACCGAGGGGATAAACGCTGCTAGCTCCTTCGAGCAGGCTCCATTGGAATATCTGTAGAATAGACTCAGCATACCTACTTTTCGTCCGTGCATCAGATATGACAGTCGGTCTGTTTAAGTCTGGTCTGATCGTCAGACGAAGCGCCCCCCTTTGCACAGAATCAAGCAGGTTTATCAAGTGTTTCGGAGCTCCAGCCCAGAGGTGACTTCCAAATTCAATTGTTGAATGTACTTGAGATTTGTATGTGAATAGTGGTAGTATGAGGTGAGTAGGTACCTGAAGTTATAAAGGCGCGATAGATCGTCGGTGTGACTTTATGGAGTATGGTGTATAGTTAAAGATGTCAAATTGTGAGTAGTGCATGTTAAAGTGTGTGATGTCCGACAGATGAAGGAGTTTTGAGAGATTAAGAATTTTGTTTTCTTAAGAATTTTGTTCTCTTAAGAATCTGGTTATTCTAATGGGAACCCGTAGTTGGATTCGTTTTAGGAGTTCCGGGTAATCTACGTAACCCACCATAGATGCGTAGAATTATGAACTATACTGGCATCATTAAAATGGATGTCGTGCCGAAGTGCTAAAGTAAATAAATAACATTTATTTTTGTGCTAAGATAAAAAATAATGTGTTAGCACAGAATTTGCTCTTTCATTTATTTAAATTTGTTAAATGTAATTTTATTATGAAATCTCCTCTTCCATGCACAAGCAAATGCTTCTAACGGAAGAGCAGTATTAAATCTGACATGTCAAATAACTGTAAATAAATATCAACACGTTTCGGAAGCGAAGATTCCCTCATCAGGATACACAGTATATATATAGTATAGTATACTGTGTATCCTGATGAGGGAAGCTTCGCTTCCGAAACATGTTGACATTTATATATTAAGCAGTGGTGTACACAAAATATTACTTGTTAATTATATCATTAATGACTTCACAAAGTAATTTTACATTTATCGAACTTTTATTTTTATTATTTTTATAAACAATAATTATTAGCCTGAAACACTCATCCAAATTGAAAAAACCTTCCGAGAAAAGATAAATGTCGCCGACAGGACTCGAACCTGCATAAAAATAATTGTTACCCTTTGCGCTATGCACAAAAATCTTGTCTTAAAAACTTTAGTTTATCAATTAATTTTTATTTTTATGTTTACTCCACACGAGTCAAAGGTTTTTTTCTGGTATCGGGGCTCCGGACTAAAAGTTCCTGCTGAATTCTACAGTGTGGCGCAATAAAACGACAAATAACAGAAAAATAGTGCTTTCCACAGTTAACAAATTGTAAAAAAAATATCTGCATAATTCTTCTGCAAAATTTACGTCGAGATTAACTAGATTATTTTACAAGTTAGACTAGTGAATTTAGGTTTGGCTAGCAATATGACACTTTACTGTGTAATGTCAGTTGAGGTCAGCCTAGATGAGGTTAGGTTAGGTCAGGTCACAAGATTTGTGCTCCTATGCCTTTCGTTCCTCAATCTGATTAATGATTTTCCGTAAGACCGGTCATCAATAATAACCTAACCCAAGCTAACTCGACCTGAACCGACTGGTTCCCACTGCAACCTACTAGCACACTGCATTTAGAATTATTATTCATTGAGTTTCCATTTTTATAAATATTTCAAACAAGTTTTTGCTGTTAAATACCCTACATATTATAAAATCCTAGATACCCATCTTGTTAGCAAGTAAAACAGTAAATAATAATGTCAGCAAGATTCTCAGTTTACTGTTTTTTTTATAATTCATAACATTAACCGTTGCATTTATTGAGCGAGTATATTAATGCGATACGCGTAAACAATAACAAATGCATCGATGTGGTTCTATTACATAGTCTGACATTTATTATTTATTATATTATATACGCCCTATATGGGCTGTTACATATTTAATTAATTACAATAGTCACACAGGTGCAAAACACATCATAGTAGATACATAGATAAAATAGATAGTCTTCATTAAATACAACAACTAAATATTTCATTTGTCTCACGAACTATTACAAGAATAACATAGTGTGAGTACCATTTCAAATAATTAGCTACAGAAGCGAATATTCAAAACACACCTCACATTCACTGATACTTATATTCTAGACACATATCTTAATAATTGTTGAGGATGTATGCAATAATCGTCTGTTTGTATTTTTATTCCGAGCAGTTGAACATATCTACTATGTCTGAAAATATATTACCTTCTGCGCGAAGTATAGGTACAAGATAATGGGGGATAATAATAATATTAGCAGACAAAAAAATGAGGGCGCTACGATCGTTTAAAAGGTTTTGAATGGTATCACCAAGATGACTCATAGGTTCAAGTACATATGTTTTACTTTAACCAGATGGTGTTTAGAAATTAGTGGTGCGTTCCGAAACCATTTTTTCTTTAAACTTTTTTCATTATTTAACGCTTTGCTAGGAAGATAATTTACCTAAATGAAATGTATGTATCGAAATAACTATATATTAAATGTTAGATAAATAAATAAAAAACAAAATCATATTCACATATCAAAATAATAAACTTAAAAAAAAAAACGCTAAAAAAACAATTATGATGTTTTTCGTTGTTTTTTTTAATCTGTAAATTACCAATACGTGAAAATATTTGAATGTGAAGAACACATTTCAAAGTCGAAGAAGCTTGGTGTTGCCATATTAATGACATTATGTAGTTCCAAAATAATAAATATCTAAGCCATATGTATAGATTTGTTATGGAATTAATGGGCAGTACTTACGTAATGTTTGGATTGCCAAAATAATAAAAATTAAAATTTAAACATGATCGAACTAAGCGAAATCGAGGAACTTTATAAAGTTCAAGTAAATGTCTACCTTACTGAAGTGCGAAACGTGTGAAAAAATACGAACTCTGGGCTTCACAAATGCGGTGCACACGGTAATCGACCCCGTTGCAAAGCGAGATGTCAAAATCGAACTTTTTGAAAATTAACTCCGCTGATAAAATTAGAATATTAATTATAGACTCCTTTCGAATGTGATTTTGTTTAAATATACTTACTTATTTAAAATACCGCCTTGAAGAAACCCGGTTGTGGCTCAATCGAGTTGGCTTGAAATCCATTACAGAGGTGTACAATTTTACTTTTTAAAATGATTATTGTTTACCCATTCGAGCGTGATAAAAAGTAATAAAAGGAATAAGATCACTGATTACCTTCGATCCGGCTCTAGGACCACTTTGCTTTCTCTTAATCTTCTCCATCGCACTTTCATTCATCTAGTTTATTGCGTGCCTTGACATAAATACATATCTGTCCGACATGTCACAGACGAGTTAGTCATCGAAGGCTATTAATTACGATTAAAATAACATATTATAGATCGTTAGACAAAGAATGCGAAAGAAACAAAACAACGCGTTTTTTCTCTCCCCATCTATAAACTTTTACGCGGAACTTTCCCTTCTGTCTGTACCTATAATTTTATTTAGATTACTGCTAAAGCGCAAGCACAAATCCATTTCAATAAAAAAAGCATCGTTCATCAAAAACTTGACGGATTCTTGGTGAGTTAATGTTTTGGTATTTTTTGTGAGTGGTGGCGATTTTGTTATACCTTTTCGTGTTAGTTGTACCGTCTGCGTGAGGTGGGACGGTTCCCAGGCCGAGAAAGAAGAAAGTAATGTCCGAGAAAAATGAAAAAAAAAGTTGTGCCCATTCCGGAGCGCGAATAATCCGGTGGGCGGCCACCAGCCACCAGCCACCAGCTGAGCACCTGGGTCCAAAAACACACCTGTGTCTGTGACGGGGGCCAGGGGATCTCAATGTTTTTTCGTAAAAAAAGGGATTATAAAAATCTAGTTGCTTTTTTGTAGAATACCGTTGAAAAAACATATTTCATTTTTTGTGTTCTGCTTCCATGTTTTCATTATATATTTGCTACCTAGATTACGGACTCACTATTAATGTAAACATCGAGGCAGTTATTTATGCTCTTTGAGAAAAGATCTTAACTGGATTAAAAACCCTAAACAAGGAAAGGAAAAAGGACAAACATTTGGTTATAAACAATTTACTAAAATAACTTTTTGTACTTAGTGAATAAAGTATATTTAATATGTTATTAACTATTTGCTGCATCCTTTTCAGGTTGCATCCGTGAGTTTCGTTGTCGGCTCATAAAGCTGAGTGATACGTAACTCAATCTTATCATTATTACTCAATAATATTATCTTTTTTTTTAAGTACGAAATTTTAAACGTATTTTTTTCCTCATAGCACCAACCAGTACCTATCAAACACATATACATAATCTCTTTATACTTAATTATTATACTTTTATTATATTATTTCTAGATATATTATATTACCATAATATGTCAATACTAGCTTTTTCCCTTCTGTTTCTGTATAATGGCACTTAATGTGAACTAAACTTGTCAATTTGACTGTCCCAAAACGGGATTTGTTCCTAGTTGGGCACTCAAAGATTTCTCAAATGTTTTTTGTTCAATAATGTGTGTTTCAAATAATTAAATATTAGGATTATTATTATTATAGTTACTTTTTGCATCTATGTACTTATTTTAGAAGTGCGCGGACTGCAAAAAAATATGTAACAATTTAATACATAAAGGTTTTCTGCCTAATCTAAATGTCTCACATTCTTGACTTTAAAGGCATCTGTGGAGCAATAAGTCAATAAGTTTTTTATATGTAGGTCAGTCGGGGTGTTATGGTCTTGTATTCAGCGAATTTCGCCAAAGAGTTAACAAGCAGTAATTTTTAAAAATAATTTCATAAAATTTAAAAAAAAAAGGAACTTTGAAATTTACAGTTTCACATTTTATAGTAGTAAAAAAATGAGCGTGCTGCTATCGTTTAAAATGTTTTAAATGACAACACCAAGATAACTCATAGGAAGATTATTGTAAGTTTAAAAAATGGTCCAAGTGCATGTTTTTTTTACTTTCACCAAACGCTATACAGAAATTAGTGGTACTTTCCGAAAGGAGATGATTCTACATCACATTTTAAGACGATTTTATGTTTAAACTTTTTTATTATTTAACACTTTGCAAGGAAGTAAACACATGGAACAAGAGATTTTTGTATTTTAGAATGCATCGAAATAACCATTCATTGGATTATAAAAATTAAATTAACAGATCAAAAATATAAATAAAAAAACGATGTTTTGAATTTTTCAGAAAACAATTATAAAAATAATCCTTAAGCTACCTCTAATTACAGACTCTAACTTAATTTTTAATATAATGAGAGTATTTGACGTTCGGCAGATTTACGCTGAAACAATCCTCACTCATCTTTATTCAAATAAAAGTAAATACTACGAAAAAAGACTAAACACTCGTATTACTAGAAATGCCAACAAAGATTTACTCCAAATTCGTGTAAATCATACTACTTTTGGGCAAAGGAATTTTAGGTACTTTGCGATAAGAATTTACAACATGCTTCCGGTTAGCATAAAAAAATCTGATTCACAAAAAA
Organism: Halesus radiatus; assembly: GCA_022606495.2. NCBI lineage: Eukaryota > Metazoa > Arthropoda > Insecta > Trichoptera > Limnephilidae > Halesus > Halesus radiatus. The sequence goes on along the minus strand of JAHDVE020009831.1, from coordinate 45,405 downwards.
TATTCAAAGACAATGTAAAAAATTGGATTAAAAGTAATGATAAGGTATTTACCGGTGCACTCACCCAAATTCGAAATTATTGATTTAACAATATACAAAGCGTATCTTAATATAAGTGTATATTCATAGGTATTTTAAAATTATAAAATAATTTGCAAACTTACTGCCTCAACACAGGCTACCCTAGTGAGGCGGGTTATGTGGAACTTCAACAATAACTGTTATTATATTATTTTCTATTTTACTTTATAAACCACTGTACACTTACATTATTATATTATACATGTCTTTTAGTTATCCTTAAATTTAATTACAATAAAGCTATTATTATTATTTCTTTAAAACGAACTGTAAAATTCGAGTGTAAAAAAAAGAGTTAGCAGCTTGTTATTGCCATAGTAATGAAATAATGTTGTTTCATTTTATTAAAATTCTACATTTTATTGCCAAGCTATACTTAATATTTATTTGAACAAATACCGTCTTATTTTCAACGTTGGTTTTATTAACTTGGAAGTAGAATGCTTGTCGAATGAAAATGTCAAATGCGTACTGGTAATATCGTACTGGTACAATGCGTACTGGTAATATATGTTGGATAGAGTTAATGCAATATCAAATAGCAAGACTTGAAAATTACCAGATAGTATTACTGCGCTGCGTTTCTACATGTAATTCATCCACAAATCCACCGTCACATTAATTATACTTATAGCGAATTAGCGGAATGATATTTGCATTTTTAATTCGTGCATATGCAATAAATGCGTGTCATCTTCCGCTACACACGTTAGAAGATTATTTCCTGATGTCAAAGTATTTCCGTGAACACTTTAATTTATAATGTTTCATTTCCGCAGCAATACGTATATCCATTTTATTTCAATATGTCCATTTTATTACGAAATCTCACGACGTTTATAAATCGATAATTTTAATCGGAAATCCCACGATATCGTGATACATAATTATATTTTCATAAGTATAATTTATCTGTCACTCTAAATAATAGTGGCATGCACAGAGTTTGTAATCGGGTAGATAATAGGAAAATTGATATTTGAAAAAAATTACCTCAGACAATACCTTTTGTGGAAGTTCTCGCTAAGAATGTCTAAGCTACATCGAATATCCAAATAAACGGTTTTTTATGCACATTCCAAGCCAATTACTAGCAAGTAAAGTTTTTCTATTTAATAGATGTACCAACAGATGGCACTGATTGCTACATTTGCTAACACAGACGAGTTGTCCCATGACAAGCATCGCGTACACGTATACGTTTGAATGCATAAAATAAGTCAATATTTGAATATCACGTGTACATCATTTTACCTGCTTAGTTCCCGCCTTTGACACGTTACAGTAGTGCTGGCAGCATGGCGCGAGCTGCGCTCCGTTTCGTGGTTATTACGCCACGCGTATTTTTGATAGTGAAGATTTTTTGAAATAATTTTATAATTTCTGACATTATTTATATTTTCTTACAAATAAAGTAGGTAGACAGTGCTTTTGACGGAACGCCTCTGCTAAATAACAATCATCAGGTAGTAGGTAAACATGCCATAAATTACATAAAACACATCAATTTCAAAATCAAAAGCTTTCACATAAATTCATTGGTATTTCAAGTTGGATTGACACTTTCCTACTATGTGACGTAACAGTTTCCTTTTTCAAAGATCAAACCTATAAAGAAAGCTTTAGAAAAAAACTCTATTTACATTAAAAACGTGTTTTTTATATTTAATATCGTTGATTTGCTGCTAGTCGATGAGCACTGATCACTGATCATGGCATCATCAGTTTTCGACGCCATTCGTCAACGAGTCAGCATCAGGGATTGACTTTCACCTGCCGCGGTGAGCCGAGTCGTGACCCTGCCTTGACGAGGCCCGCCGCGGCGAGCTGATTGTCATCAGCATCCGAATGTAGGTAAGCGGCTCGCGGACCCAATTTACAGCGTCCAGTATTCACATAGCAACTTGATGTGTCGACTTACTAGGGCTCCCTCGGGTTTGCTAAGGATGCTGCATGAGAATATTGTTGGATGTATTATGAGCAACGGTGTGCAGGTCACTTAAACTTGTAACACTAGAATCTAGATGCTTTATGCAGGCCAAATAGAACCGGAGAACCGACGTTACACTGTTGAATTTCAAACTAATTCATCACTATTCAATCGCGATTATTGGAAAAATGATGTCAATAAAAGACTTACTAATCGTAACGCATAAGTAAATAAAAGTGAAATGCCAGTATGTTTTCTAAAGCTAGTTTTCATAGTTAAAATAATTTTCAAATTTTCAATTTTTCAAATCCCTCCAAAACGCTCCAAATCTATAGCCGGTCGGTTTTGAGGTTAGAATGCCAAATTCAAAACAAGGATGAGCTTTGCCTTACATAATTTTATATATTATTCTTTATATACCATAACTAAACGTAAGTAATAAAATTGTGCATCTTTTTAGAAACTTCAACTCAAAGAAAAATAATAGTATTGACCATTAATGTTATTACAATTGACAATTGGTTTGCCCACGAATATTCTTATTTCTTTCATTAATAATATTTTTTTTATATAGGAGAGCAATTATTGAAGAACTTAAAGTCACGAAAATTACGTTTTTATTTAATTTAATTTCGCCGAAACTAAAAAAAAATACATATTTAAATAACAACAAAATCTATAAAGAAAAATTTCCATACACATCCAAAACCAGAATACGCGGATGACGTCAGATGTTTCGCATCCAATGGTACCAACATAACAGGATGTTTTGATGAGATGATTTTTTATCCACGTTGAAATAATGATTCACAAATTCTACGATTTTACGTAGTTTATTTGTATAATCATTTCTATAAAATAAAACTATATTCTGAATCAGCGTTCGCTGATCTATTTAAATATTTTTTTAAGCCGTAATTATTTTTCGCCGAGTTCCTTATTATGCTCTTTTTATAAACAGAAGTGTTTATTATATTACACCAATAGAATTTCTGTCATAAACTTATAATGACGTCTTACTTATTAGTTTCCTAAGCACCGGTTCAACATTGGTAGAATTAAGTCGGCCTTGAGCCCGGCTTAAGGACGATTTAGCTATACATTCGCGGTGATAAAAAAACATTTTTTTCAATATTCTATGTATACTCATACACTGCGATTATAGTAAGGGCGTAAATTTCTCTATATCCAAGATACATTTATTTGAGGTATCTTTTTAGTTCATTAAAATCATTTCCTTGAGAATCGGATCAACATATGTATGTAGTTAATTAATATAATATGTATGTAGTTAAGTTAAGAAAATTAAATAATTATGTATTTCTTTTGACTTAATAATTTTTTTTTTTTTTAAAAACATTCATTGTGATTTTAGTTCAAAAAATCTTGTTATATAACTCACATTTAATATTGTGGGAACAAAATATCGTTCATCATTCAAATGCCAAATAGTAATGTAAGTTTCTCATATTTGTCATAAGTGACGAAGCCGAGTCTGACATTTCTATCTCGAAGCAGTCTCTACGTATTTTTGACTTTACTGTTTTCAAGTGACAGTAGAACGGTTCCGCGTGACGTCATGGGGTAATTAACCAACTTTTCTCGAGCTTGACCTCCTCGGGCAAACTTTACGAAGAATTCGGACCCCTTCATCAGGTCTTCGCCAGCGTACCACCACATTACCAGTTTAGGAAGTAGAAGCAGTATGGAAGATTGGAGAGGCGTGCCTCATACGTACAAGTGAGGTAAATCTCAATTTCGATGGATCTAATCTTCTTATAAAGATGCTGTAAAACCCACGTTCTTAAGTGTGTGCCATTTAAAGGTGAGATATATTGCAAGACGCGGTGTTCTTGTATTCTAATGACGTTTATAGCTGAGCACTTGATCGTTTGACCTGTGGGTATTCATTCAGACGAGTTCAATGTCAATGCAATGCCTTCTGTTCTTTGGCAGTGTGTTGTCTACCTTGTTCGTACAGCATATCAAATAATAATAATCAGGTTGTAAATTTAAGCGTTGGTGGTCAAATGCTAATGGTTTGTATGATTAAAATTCTGCCATCGATTACAGCTATATCTATACCTACTCACATATTAGAAATTATAAAAAATGTATATTCATGTTGATTTATTACAATAATTTTTAAACTTTTTTTTATTTTTGATCTGACCGGTTTCAAGCTTTTTTTTTCTTAAATATAAAACGATAATTTATGTTTAATCATAGTTACCCCAAATACTTCCGATACCCCAAAAATTGTATATATACTGTAGTTTAAGGAAAAATTGTGCCAGTCTGAGGATGGCCATGATAGGTTGAAACCGGTCAGGTAAAAAAAAAAGTGGAAAAAAATTACATATTGTTTTAATAAATTATTATGATGAAATTCCACCACGAATTGTTGGTGTCAAATGTATATATATATATGGATGGGTTATCTACGACTATTTTAAAAGATTTCCGCGGCTATCGAGGTATTTATAATACTACAAAGGTTGGTGCAAACTCTTGAATTCTACGTTTTTCTATATAGATTGATACCCTGAATAGCTACAATTCAAATACAAGAAAAATGTATTTTTTCGATGTAGTTTTGCTGGTAAATGTTACGAACTCCCTTGAAAATATGTAGAACAAACATTTTAATTCTTTAAGAGCTGAATATAACCACAAGGCTATCCCCCCTTTGTCTTTAAAAGTCATTAATGTATTTTGTCTCATTACAAGGAGAGGACTGGAAAAGGTCATCATAGTAGGAAATATTCCCGAAAGAAGGGTCCTAGGAAGTTCCTCCATACAATGGATGAACGTGGTAAAGGAAGTCACGGAAAGCTTTTAGAAGCTAAAGGATTTGGAGGTCATCAATCAATTCCTCAATCACTGAGTACATCAATATCGAAGGAGACAAAGATAAATGCGTAAGTTTTGTGATATGCGTTTGAAGACGAAACACCGTGCTGACCGTTCCAAACATGACACCGGCGAGGTTCACTCCGGCCATTGCTCATTGCTCATCCTATCGGCAAGTCATTCACTCTTGTTTTTGCTCCGCGTGTGCCACTTCGACTGCCGAGGGACTTTGGCGCACACTGTTCGCACAGCACACATACGTCACAATACTGGAATAAAACCAATCACGCAGTTCATGCTCACGATCAAGAGAAAGTTACACAAAAAATTGACACAAAAATACAACATTATTGGCGAGCCTCGTAAGGAACATTTAATACGATGGCTTTGATTTTGATAGAAGACCGGGCCTGAAGGCTGCCCCTGTTTTTGCTACGTGCTCGATAAGGTTAAGTTTAATTACGTTAGATGAATAAACACAATGATTAAAGCTCCCAAACTATAATCTACTTTCTTCCAATGCTAAATTTAATAAGAAAGGTTAATAAGGAAACATGTGCCATTGTAATTAAAATATTTAGAAATGAATTCTCGCAGATTTAAAATAAAAACTTTGATTAATGTTTTCACCTGACACCAATAAGGAACTCCAGTGAAAAATATAATGGCTTCAAAAATATGTATTCATATAGATCAAAAAACGCCGTTTATAAACCGCATAAATTACATTTTTGCCAAAACTAAAAAAAAATACACATTAAAAGTATTTTTTTTCATACTAATCCAAAAAAGAATGCTCACGTGACGTCAGATGTTCCAAATGCAATGGTACCAACATAACACAGTGTTTTGATGAGCTGATTTTTTATTCACTTGTAAAAAACGATTTACTAATTCTACGTATATATATAATAGTTATATATTCAGAATCGGAGTTTGCTGATATATAATTAGTATATATTTTTAAAGCAATTGTATTTTTCACTGGAGTTCTTCATTATTGGTCAATAGTGATGAAATGTTACAAAAATATTGAAGTTTTCATTTTTTAGATATAATTAAATTAGTATCTTAAAATGTTTATCGCATTCTTTTATTTTCATAGAATGAATTAGAGATATTTAACGTCATGCATGCTACTTGCAAATACTTGCCCACTGAATTTAGGCTTCTCATCAACAAATTGTAAATATGTTGGGCAAGCATAAACAAGTAGAATAAAAACAGTTATGGGCCTACCAGCCATCAATTAATCATCTCCCCAACAGAATAATTAATAACACAAATGAACGTGGTCATGATCACTACTGTTTCTTTTGCTTCATTAAGTTTTTATGTTGTTGTTAGAATCTAGGTGAGAAAAAATATTATAAAAGCAATTGATCTGATCTCTAAAACAGAGCTTCTGCTCTTTTTTGTTATTTTCTTTTATCTTGATTTGAGAAAGTCTATCAAAATTTGGGTATTTTATGCAGATCCCGCAGATACAATAATAATATATCAAATAACTGTTAGCCCTGTACAAATTGTAGTTATTTAATATCTCATCTGAACACTGCAAAAATCTTGACGCTCATTTAACGATAGATTCTCCTGTCTTAACGGACAAGTTTTTGTAACATGGATGGCAGGTATAGCTGTGTTTTCCTTTTCTATAGATATATCAATATAAGATGCTCCAACAAATTAGCGTCCATATCTTCGGAATAAGTCCACGATCGGGAATACGAAAAACGCGTCATCAACAGTCTTACCTCATTGACTAAGAATGAGTTTTTTTAGCGACTTTTACTGGATCTCTGCAACGGTACGCTATTATATTTTTTCTCTCCTATGGGTCTTTTAATAATTTACGTATCATAATCCTTCGTAGTTCAGAATGATGAGGGTTGGAAATAAAAGTTTTTTTTCATAAAAATATTTTTTTATAATACTCGTATACTAAATTATTTCAAATAATTTAGTTTGGACATCTTTTGATATGTTTTGTAGGTCGGTCAATGTGCTTGTCAAATAGCGTTACAAGGAAGGTGTTTTACACACAAAATTCACTGATATTGGTACTGAATCATTGCGCCAAAATAATGTATATTTATTTATTTAATAATGTTTTACAAAAGTTGCAAAAATGTGACCTTACTGTGGTACCCCGTTCTAAGGTCACGTTGTACATGGTTTTATGTATGAATTATAAATTAGGTCAAGTTTTTTGTAAGTTTATTATTTTTTTTAAGAGAGTTTTCGTAATTACGTTAAAATTTTACTAGAGGAAAATTATAATGCAATAAATGAATAAAAATTCTAAAATCTAGGGGAAAACATACCGTGACCGTTAAACTCTGTTCGGTGCCTCGGTTAGTAGCCCACATTCTAGAAACAAATACATACAACTAGATATTTACTACTGATGCTCACACTGTGCTTTGTGACTGAGGTTGCACTTTTCCAATTATAGAATACATCATGATAAATGACCTTGTTCATCATAACCAAAAATTATTTCTGAGAAATCGTTCTTTGCTAATGAGCGCCATGCATCATCGAACCTGTAGGAATATTATTCTAATTTGTCCCTAGCCTATGAGATCTCAGCACTGCGCGCTAGTGTAAACATATTTTACCGCACAAATACAAAATATGGTAAATATTACGACTAGCAAACATCTATGTATAGGTTCAAAGTAAATGGGAGTTCTTATCAATTTAGTAAGTGTCCAGCAACCCATAAAGGGTTAAATAGTCGAGAGTCTCCACACAGCATCCCCAGGTATGATACATCTCTTGTGATCCTAGATCTAATTAGTGGGTTGTTAAGCCCCCGTATTCAGAATTTATTTGCATTTATTACAAACTACCCTTGAAAACTTGACGTTTTTATGCACAAAATCCATGTTATTTTTTAAGATAACTATTCAGAACAATAGTTGGGAAAGCAATTGTGTGAAATTCTCTTGATAGAAAAAAAATTGCAAAACATGTTCCGAATAATATAAATAACACGTGCAGTTCTGTTGTTTAACATATAATATCAATAGTCTTGAGATTTTTGCTTTATTCTAAATAAGTCGGATTATTATAATTTTTTTAATAAAATATTGAAGTTGTGAATTGTTGTACCTACTTTGATAAATTTTTGTTTATGTTTTTTATAATTTGTCTATTCTTACATTATAATTTTTAGTATTACTCCCGATGAAGAAAGCATCGCTTTCGAAACATGTATATATATTTAATAATAATATTAATAAAGTGGTGAATACAAAGAATATTATTTAATTCATCAAAAAATAATATGTTATTTCTCTCCATCAAATTAATAATCAAAAATATTATCGCATAAACACTTCACTATCTAAGGAGAGATTTAAAAATTTATTATTGACAGCAATTACTCTATTTCCACCCGTGAACAATAATAGATCGTCATTAGCTACTGACGCTGCAGATTAAACCATGGGAAGTATAACGAAACAGATGTCACAATTTTTTTATTGTATTTCACTGAAATGTTTTTTTTTCAATGCGGGCCAGTTGGAATTACGACTAGGAAAATATTTCTACAAAAAATGGAAAGTCAGATACTAGATTGTTAGGAAAAAGTGAATTCTATTTATAGGCGTGAACTAATTCTGTGTACAGGTTTATGTCTCCCTTTTTATAGTGTAAGATAATGATTTAAATAGAAGGGGGATGCACTACATACCTTCCGAGCGAAAATTGAACATTGTTTGAAAAGGAGATAGGTTAATACGGAATAGAGAGGGAGCGCGCCAAAATAAATAACGCATAAGGCAAGAGATCGTTTTTAAAAATCTCTACATATGAAATTGAATGTCTGAAAAATACTAGAGCGACTTCGCAGAAAATAGCACAGTTAGTTCTTATTAGCGCCGGGAAGGTTTAGAGAGTAGTTTGAATGAAATCCAATATGTAAAAATGTTCCTATAAAATTTTAAAATCAGTATGAAAAACATTGAACCCGCCATGTTTTATTGAGGTTAGTTCATAGATATACCACTCTGGTTAGCCACAGATTACACATTCAAAAGAAGAAGGTTTGCTTTTCAAAATGTTAAACACAAGTAGGTACCTACTTAAGAACTTTTTTTATTTAGATGTGTTTTAAAAAAACAAATGTTTGGAATATTTTTTTTTTCTTTCTGTTTCTTTGTTTCTTTGTTTCTGCGTTTCTTTGTTTCTTTGTTTCTTTGTTTCTTTGTTTCTTTGTTTCTTTGTTTCTTTGTTTCTTTGTTTCTTTGTTTCTTTGTTTCTTTGTTTCTTTGTTTCTTTGTTTCTTTGTTTCTTTGTTTCTTTGTTTCTTTGTTTCTTTGTTTCTTTGTTTCTTTGTTTCTTTGTTTCTTTGTTTCTTTGTTTCTTTGTTTCTTTGTTTCTTTGTTTCTTTGTTTCTTTGTTTCTTTGTTTCTTTCTTTTCTTTGTTTCTTTGTTTCTTTGTTTCTTTGTTTCTTTGTTTCTTTGTTTCTTTGTTTCTTTGTTTCTTTGTTTCTTTGTTTCTTTGTTTCTTTGTTTCTTTGTTTCTTTGTTTCTTTGTTTCTTTGTTTCTTTGTTTCTTTGTTTCTTTGTTTCTTTGTTTCTTTGTTTCTTTGTTTCTTTGAGTATTTGAGTCTTTAAGTCTTTGTTTATTTGTTTCTTTATTTCCTTTTTACTTATTTCTTTGTTTCTTTTAGAGATAGTAATAGTCATCACAAGGCATTACTTTCGCTGTCAAATCAATTATGGCACCCAAAAGACGAGCCAGAATTCACAACTTCATTATTAAAAAAAAATCCCTAGCAAGGCCGGTGCACATCAACTAGTATTATATATTTATACCTTACATAATATATTCTTAAAATGTCAATACAAAAGATAATAAAAAAAAAACAAATCTTCCAAAAAATAGGAGTAAAAATTAGTAAACATCGCATTATTTAACAAAGTGGTTTAAAAAAATAACACAGCATAACCTCCTAATAGTTTTGCATTTTAGGTCAGTCAAGTAACAATAATTAAAATGCTAAATCTTCTCTATTCCGCAGTTCAACAAAAGAAGCACCTTTTTATGCTGTCACTGAGAAATGGGATCTGGCCAAAAGACGCTGTTGTTTTTTTTATCCATCGGTAGCCAATGCCGCTGACCTCGAACAATGGGGCACTTTTTTCAAGATGACCGACATAAGTCAACATCGTTTTAACATAGACTAAATTGTCAGGTTCCCCCTGATGGACTCCAATTATCTAATCACATTATTCAGCACTTTTGAATGCGAAATTCCTGAACCTTTTCAATGTAAGTAGCGGTTATTTTTACATTGTTTCGCACGTTGTGACGTATACGTTCAGGCGTCGTTTAAAAACAGATTACTGGGGGTCAATGGACATTATTGCATAACTGGTTGAAGTGGGGTGATTTACGTGAGATTTATCAAAATAAAACCGCAGAAATTGGTCGAGTATTATTATTTTTAAAATATCAGTGTTAGCAGCGTTATTGTTTCAGGAGGTATATTACAAAAAACTGGGACTTTATGTTATTTACTATTGAAATTAGTATCCAGTGTGACGAGAAGGTTGAAAAGAATATTGATAGAAGGGCGAAAACAGTAAATTTAATTGTTGGATTGAACGCAGTAACCGCTAGTAAAATTATCGCGGCTGGGAAAAGGAGAAAAAGAGAATATATCTATATGACATACGAAAGAAACATGAAACGATTGAGTGAATCAGAAATTTAGAATAACTGTACCAAAAACAATGACAAAAATGTGTTTCTCTTCAAATTCTATCTACTTTATATAGCAAAACTAAAACATTAAAACAAAACCAATCAACACACATCAATACTTGGACCATATTTAACACATCCACGTGAACACCTCAGCACAGGTTCTCCTAGTGAGGTGGTCACGACACATATAACACTCCATTCACAGTATTACCTCTTCAAACCTACCTTACACTCCACATTATAAAACACCATACAAATCACCTTTATAATACTTAAAAAAACATTTTATGTAAAATGGTACTGTATAATATATAGATAAAAAAATAAAGATAAACTGTGAATGTGAATGCGAATGAAGTTAGCGGTCCTTTGAATTGAAGGATACAATATTGGTACTTACCTTAAAATTCTGCTCATTCATAACATATTATAATCAAATGCATTGTATGATATAATATAAGGCACTGTTTAAGTAACTTTTCATTCATAGAGAACTAATTATGTCTTACATCAGAAGTAATTCATTACGTTAGACCTAATTGCGCAGCGTAAATCCATTAAACAAATCGTGTAGGCACCGCAGCGCCCCTAAGCAAGTCTTTGGGCGATTTTTTTGTTTGTCTGTTAGTTTCTATATATCCTATTGTTACAAGTTGCTAGTATCACTCTAAGTCTCTCCATTGAAAAGAAATCTGATTATGCCGCGAAACAATGAATAGTTACATAAAATGATTATACATCAGACACGTTGATTTTGTCCAGTCCCCTTCATAAATTGCTGAACGCAAACACCCCCGGAGAAAGGAATACCATCATCATCGTCATCTACAAACTCCTGAACGCCTTAGGGAATAATTAAACTCCGGAATGTCAATCTCCCGGAGTTCCTACTTTATAATTACCAAAGAATTAATTTTTGGCAGTAGCTAAAACATTTGTTGTTGCTGTTTTTACTACCTACCAAATTGTTGTTTTGCCGTTTCAACATATATGAAAAACAAACTGAGCAGCTTTCTAAAAAAGGGACGAGTAATTTGCAGGCGATGTCTGTTCTAAAAAAACATGAGAATCGGATTAGGATAAGTTTCCCAGCAATCCGTCTATTAATAGCCCCATTACTGGCCTACTATCAAACATCATTGCTACTTGTATATGCCATCTTCCGTAAAGTTATCCCATGTTTATAAATCTATTGACGACTGTTCAAACAGTTTATTTAAATTAATTTTTTAAACTTTTCGTTTTTCTGCTCAATTTTCTTGTACAACTTCAGAGAATCTTCTTCTTTCTTTGAAAAAATACCCATTATTTTAGACGTAAGGTGACCATTTGTCCTCTGTCCTGGTTTGTAGCTATCCCAAAATTGTCAATCGTATTTAAATCGTTTCCCAAAAATTGCACCACGGTTTTTTAGAAATGGGAGACAGTTATTGTAGAGCCAGAATCAGTAAACACATTCAAATGCCAGAAATATTAAAAAAAAACCGCGACCATGAGGTATCAAAAGTTAAATAAATTGAAAAAAAAAATCTTTGAAGGTAACAAAATTTATCAGAATTTGCTAGACACCCCCCTTCCAGGAAGAAAAAAATAAGTCACTTTATCTATAAGTAGCACGTTTGTCTAGCACTATATACTGTAACTCTGCTCGGTTTGGTTCTTCTTGATAACAGCTCTAACGGAAGGACTAACAATACTAAAAAAGTCTTAAAAAATGTAACAGATTAATGCATAGGTACTTTCTTAGCTGTATTATTTTCAGCTTATTTTGCTTTTTTTATATGTCAGCCATGAAGACGACTGTAAGTGCCCGCCGCAGCACGCATGTTATGACGTGTCTATTGTCTATGCGAAATTGTTTTCCATGAACAAAAAATTGACGTAAAGCGTGTCAAATGTAGACATAGTGTTGGTATTTATTTGATGAAAAAAAAGACTATTGGAAATCCATAGATTGAATGATAAAACATTACTCAACGTTTAATGAAATTTATTCACTCGAATCCAATTAAACTACGCAATAAATACCTGCAACGTACATATTGTTGGGTTTCATGATAAATTCAACACACACATAAATCGGCACACTTTTTAAAAGTGATATAAAGTCATAAAGGGTATGAAAAAAATTCATCTAAAATCTCATCCGAACGTTTTTAAATGTTTTTTTTATTACTTAATTTATTTATTTTATAAATTACAAAAAAATCATTATTACTGAACTGGCTAAGATTAGATTAGTTTTTAAAGAGGAGTAATCTTTGTCTTCATACTTTGATTACTTTACAACATTTTTTTAAATTGTGTCGATTCATGTTTATGTTGATTTGTCCGGTCACCATATTGTTGATATCAAAAAAAAAATTGAACCAAATAACTCTCTTTGGCGTTTTTGTTAATTTAAGAATAACTTAATTATTTTTAAAACATTTTGATTTATTAAATGGGTAGGACTTTTTTCAGTTCCAAATTTCCCCTAGTTCACAAATTCACCAGTCGCCCGCCGTACACATTATTTTGTCATTCTTTCGCTAGTTTTCAATCAGTTTTGCAAAATTTGCATGCGGCCATTCCTACTTCTATAAATCAGCAATCATTTTGTTTGCTAACATCGTGTCTTGCCTGATTTGTCACGGTTGGGATAATTATGTTGGTAATTAAAAATTATCCGCAATTAGAAATTGCAATACCGCGGATGACGGTACTTTAGTTTGAATGATTTTAAGATTTTTCGAAAGGCTGCTTTTAGCTGACAGTTTTAGTCAACTTTAGCAGCCGAGTGTAATAATGAATTATCTTTTGTCCAAATCACATGAAAGTTTTTTAAATGTGAATGCCGTGCCAGAGTCCCAACAGCCCCAATAAGTTGTAAGGCGGAATGGATTGAGGATGGATAGAAGATGGGAAAGATTAAATCTGGGAAGTACGCGGCTATTACAAATCTGGTCACCATACTATTTCAAGATATGTTTGTTTCTGTTGGTGGCTTTTCACATTTTAAAATGTATTAGTGTTAATTAACTAAACATCACGTCGTTTATCCGCAGGGCTGGGCAGAGAGGACGGACCGCCAAACAAGTCGGTCTTGGCACACATTCCTTGCTTTATTCCAATTCATGAATCGTCTCATACATCCTCTCCTGTTATTCTGACTTCTTACGAGTACATATCTCGACTCAAGTATTTGAATGACTTGACCGTGCCATGTCTTCCTATGGAATCCCCGGCTTCTTCTTCCATTCACATTCGCGTCATATATTGTCCCTACACTTCTTTCTTCATCCATCCGTTTAACATGCCCAAACCACCTGTCCCTTTCTTAATCTTACTCATTACGCTCACATCAGTCTTGCATTCTTTGCAAATCTCAACATTTTCATCAAGGGTCAAACATAGTTTTACCACGCATGTGCTTCAAGAATCTCATTTCTTCATTATTCAGTGTACTTTCATCCTTCCTCTGTCAGTTCCATGCCTCACTTCCATAAATATCCTCAGGGTCTATATCAGCACCCATTGTGGACTGCTAGCTTCCCTTCTCTATTAGTGTTAACATGTTTATTTACAATTTGACTCATAAACACAGAGACAACGATCTTACCTCTCTGTCACTGAGGTTATAAAATAATCTTTCCTTGCAAACATTACACAAAGAGAATGGTGCGATAGTAAATTTACCCGACTTGTCTGGAACTTTCAAACGTTTCAATGCAAGTCAAATGCATAACGGATTTTCGGTCTGGGCTGTATAATTTTGATTACAGAATTAATCTTATAATGGTTATGTTGTCACGAGGGGCATGTATAAATGCATGTAAATTAGGCTGCGTGCATAGTTTATTACCACTACCGTATGCACTCGTCTAAATGGCGTGATATGAAATTTGCGAATAATAAATTAATAATGTACAAAGTAAAATGAAAATAACTTCGTAATTTTTTAAAAATCTAATGACGTGTTGTCACGATTTCCCGTCTTCAGTCCTGCTGATCTGCGCTGTTTTATACTAGTCACCCTTTCTTAGGAGCTAGCTTTAAAAAATAAATTACCCTGAGGTAGCTAACACAAGCAATACGACAAATTACTTATCTGCAAATTCTACGAGTAATTAAGAAAATGTATTTCGTTTTACAAGACAAAAAACCTCAAACTGTAATCTTTAAATTCTATGAGATGCATCCCAAAATATCTAAAGAAATGTGCAGTTTAATAACCAGTGACAGCAATTTTGAACGTTTTACTTAAAATTCCAGTACGTATTTCTTACAGATTGAGGATTATTGTCCAGTGAATACAGAAACATTTTCCTAATTACGCATACAATTTACAGATAAATTATTCGTGGTATTTCTTAAGTAAGCGACCTGCAAAGTGTTCATTTTTGGGTGTTGGCATTAAGGAAGCAATTTTGGTTTCCACACCATCCAGCAAGAGTAAGAGAGCAATGCAATACCTCTCAGAAAACTGTGTATTAGCGCTACTCTTCGACTTTGTTTATGTTTTTTTTGTTTTTAGCGAAAACGATCTGTTTCACCACTGCTGAGTAACGCTACCGATAAATAAAATGTTTGTTTTTACAGCCATGTTAATCCTATGATTAAATTTATTTGACGAGTTGCCAGGTACATTGTCGACATTTTTCCTTTGCTATAATATATGCCCTGCCGAACGGCGAAACCGATCCAGTTTTATAAGTCTTGACGGCACTTCAAACGTTTTCTGTAATCCGTTCATACCTTTCTTCGAATTATTTACAATAAGGCTACGTAAATTGATTTTAGGTTTTTTGTGACTTTTTCACATTGGACCTTTGTAATTTTCAATCTCATGTTGTCAGGGAAAAAAACAACTACGCAATAACGCAATTTGTGTACTTAAGTGTGAAATTTGCAGTTAACTACGTCGTGGTCCATGCCTTGTTGTTAAGAGCTCATTAATTTATAGCAAGTCGTAACATAATAATGATAAAGGTATTACATAACCTCAAAATTCATGAAAACAAGCCGAATTTCGTTATATTTAAGGTTTTCCGGACAATTTCTCATATGTCATGTTATTGAAACCTTGGGGTGACTTTTCGCGAAAACGGCGAAATAAATAATCCATTTATTATTATCATCACAAATTTCTTGTTCTTCATAAAGTTTTTGGCGATCAACTTCAGACATAAACCTCCCTCAAGTTTCTCAAATTCTGCCTATCCTTAGTGAGATATAATAATAATGACTAGAGACCTGAAAATTTCGCATTTGGAATGATGCATTTTTTTCGCAAAAACCGCGAATGTCCCGTTTTTCACCCAAATTACGCGAAATTCGCAATTTTCGTTTAAATAAACCCGAACGTTCGTATTTCTTCAAGTGATATTCTGGTATCTTGAAATAAGAAAGCAGTTTTTTGTTTGTTTTTTACATTAACTCCAACTAGGAAGCTCTGAGGGAAATAATTTCCCTCGGGGCCTATGTCATCTTTAGGGATGCTGTGTGGATAGGATGAAGTGAACCTGAATTTTGAAAAGACCCATGTTGTAGGAGGGAGGAAACACATAGGCCGGTTCATCATTCAACAGCCGAGCTGTTGAGCACAAAAGCGAGTCGTAGAAGCGCCTCGTTCTCATTTGACAAATGTCAACCGTGTACGTTGGGCGTGCATTTAGCAAGTTTCCCGACTGTGGACCGCTGCCGAAGGGATCGACTTTAGTTCCTCAGAGCATCTTCCATTAGAATACCGGTAGAACAAGGACAGCATTCCCACCTGACGTCTGCGCTCCAAAGATTGCAACCCGTTTGTTAAGATAGGTAAATCTCTCAAACGGACCGCCCAAGTCAAGGGTTTCATGGGACTCCTGACCAGAGGTGGGTGCCAAATTCTACAGCGAGGCTCAATGTATTGTGCGTTCTCAATATTTCTTGGTCTATGATTATAAATTGGAAAGCGGCTAAGTACATGTCGAAAACGACGCGTACTGTTTTTTTTTTTATTAGACAAAAATATGTATAAAAAAGGAAAAAAAACAGAAATATTTACAATTAATTTTATTACAAAATATCACAGTTTTTGCTCAAAAATTAACCCAATTTTCTCAAAAAATTACGATCTATTTTCATGTTTTTATTTTATTATACCACATTTCATGAATGTGAAGGCTTTTGGATCACAATATTTTAATGGTATTTACCACAAATCATGAATTTGAAAATTTGTTGTTATATTATGTGTTACGTAACTACGTGGAGAAATTTTATTTTAAGATATCCTAAAATCGTCACGTTTGGATTTGATTCTCCAAAAGTTATAAACGATCCAATACTACCTGAAGAAATAATTTCTCTTCCGCCATTTCGCTTTCTTTGTTTTCGATTAAATTCGGTGGCTACCGTGTATTATGTTAAGTGTTGTTTTTCTACTTAATGAGCACCTTTTACAGTAACTATCCCGAGAGACGTAATACAAATTGGATTCACGAATGTTATGTAATAAAAATAAAATAAAGCAACTAAATAACCATCAAGCCGTTTCCCCGCAGGCGTAGGCAGAAAGGACGTGATGCTGAACAACTCGAACTTGGTATACATTCTCTTCTATTATTCGGACTTCTGACATGGCCAGAATCAAGTATTTGATTCACTTGATCGTGCCATGTCTTCCTCGGGCGTCCCTATCGTCTTCTTCCATTCTTCTTCCATTTCTTCGTTCATTCGCTCTACTTGCCCAAACCATCTAATCGTCCCTTTCTTAATCTTACTGATTACACTTACATCAGCCTTGCATTCTTTACGAATCTCAATATTTTTCACACGATCATACATGGTTTTACCACACATTCGCCTTAGAGATCTCATTTCGACGGCATTCAGTTTACTTTCATCCTTCCTCTGCCAAATTCCATGCCTCACTGCCATACAACAGGGTTGGTATCAGCACTCCATTGTGCTAGCTTCGCTTCTTTGTACAACTTTTTGTTAGCACCAACCGCATTCAGTCCTCCGTTAATGGAGTTTCCTGCATTCACCCATCGCAAATATATAAACTTATCGACCTGCTCCAAGTATGCATCATTCACAAGTAATATTTACAAACTATGATTTGCCGGGTGAATTTTTTTTTTCACTGATTTTCCGGTTACTTTTTTAAATTCCATTCTATTAAATTTATTTAGTAGATACTAAAAATTAAATAATTAAAAAAACCGCTTTAACACTTTGGATTTTTTTTAATACAGATTCATAATTTATGTGTATTGTTTCAATTTATTTTATAATATACATAATAAATATGTATTATGTATATAATACAGAACCTTTTTTTAAATTAAAGATTTACCCCCATAAAAAGCTATTCTCGTGTGGGGGGTGTAATATATTTATATTTATTTATTTATATTTTTAATTATTATTATTTTGAAATTATTTATTTCTTTATTTATTATTATTATAAAAATGAATTAAAGAAAATAATTAATTGACGGCGCGTGAAATGTTCGTTCCTTAACGGACCGTCAGGGAGCGGGATTAAAGTTCCAATGTTTTTCTGTACTTCTAAAAACTTTATAATATTAAATAGTAGCTGATGTGTACTCGGCCTTACCTTCGATTTTTTTTTTTGGAATATAGTTATGAAGTTTTGAAATCTTGCATGTCGTTTGGGTGCCATAATTGATTTGACAGCGAAAGTAATGCCTTGTGACGACTATTACTATCTCTAAATGAAGAAAAAAATTGAATTTTATTTCATTCCATACATTCAATTTTTCAAAATACTCGTATATCCATATAATAAATTTCTTAAAACACCTACTTGTTGTTTTCTATTTTGAAAATATTCTACCCAAACATACATTCTTCTTTTGAATATGTAATCTGTGGCTAACCAGACTGGTATATCTATGGGCTAACCTCAATACATCATGGCGGGTTCAATGTTTTTCAAACTAATTTTAAAACGTTATACCAACAGTTTTACATATTGGATTTCATTCAAACTACTCTCTATACCTTTCCGTCACTAATAAGAAGAAACTGCGCTAATTTCAGCGAAACTGGTCTAATAATTTTTGAGAAAATTGAGGACAGACAGACAGACAAACGATCATTTTTAAATATAGAGATTATATTTAAATTATTAAAAAAATTAGTTTGACTTTATTCTAAGTGAGATTAAAATGATTAATGATTAATTTATTTATATTAATGATAATGTTTTATTTTCTACTTTTTTATTTGTGTTCTATGTTTATCATTTGTCTATACTTGACATTATTATTTTACATATTTCTGATGAAGAAAGCATCGCTTTCAAAACATGTTGATAGCTGCGTATATTAATAATGTGGTGACAAAGCCATTTTTTTATTAATTATTTAATAATAATATCCAAACGGGACCCCCCATGCTAAGGATTTTATTTACATATGGAGATGCTTTATATTAATATTTAATTTCTATATATATTATGTAATGTTCAGTAACTTGTGCATTATTTTCGCAATGCCACACAGCATCCCCAAAGGTGATATAGGCCTTGAGGGAAATTATTTCCTTCAGGGTCTCCTGTGTGGAGTTACCGTAAAAAAATGCGTCCAGTAACTGATGAATGTTTTTCTTGTCTTCCAGATTGGTGACCAGGTGGTGAGAGTAAACGGCTACAGGATTAGCGATGCTCTCCACAAGGAGATGCTCAGCCTCATAGCCAGCCTCAACTACCTCAAACTCAAAGTCAGAAGTTAGTACCGTTTCATTATCACATTACTTCCAGATACCAACAACACTGTATCGTACACACATAGCCTGTATTCCAATCATTGGCCACCTCCATGGAAAGTCCTGTAGGTTTTCTGCTATTCCCTTCAGTGCCTTATTTATTTATTTGATTATACGTCCATTTAGGATTTTACATGGTTTTTAGAACATAATATAAAGAGCTTTGAAAAATTATAAGTACATAAAGAATTTAAACAATAAAGTAATGAACTTTTTTTTAAACGTTTTACACTGACATAAAATAGGAAACTAAAGCAATATTATAACACAAATCATTAACGCTACATTATCCAAGTTACAATATTACATATTATAGGATTTATCAAAGTGCTGGTATAGATTACGCTTTTCTGTATAAATGGAGTCAGCAAATATATCAATAGCACCCCCAAACCTGTTGCCCAGAAAAATGTTACAGTTTGTCTTATGTTCCTCGTCGGTACATTTAATTTAATAATGGCGAGGATGGTAGGGCTGTCGATAGGGTTTAATCAGATGCAATGGACTCATCAAACTTACATAATTAATATTTTATATTGTAATTTTGAATTTAAAATTTATATACCTTAGAAATTTGTGCTGAACCCGTTATATATTATCAGAGTGTACTTTATACAAAGGGGACCAAATAGGTGATTTATTATGCCTAAGCCTACCGTGTTTTCCTCCTCACCACCATTTCACATAACTAGTTTGTTTTTCAGCTTTCTTCCATTCTTGCTGCACATTCTGCCCATCTGAACCGTTTCAGTTTTATGAGCCTATTCATTGACGGCTTTTCAAATAGCTGGTAAAGCTCATATATAGTCCATCAGACACTGTACTGCGTCTATTGACTTTGCAAATTATTCTCTGTGTTGGCTTATCGATTAGATACCTAAAAGGTATTTTGCTGGACAAGTGGTTCCGGTTCGCTGATAAAAATATTATTATTTTAATCAGTGAATCGATAACCTTATCAGGAAAGAGTGTCGCTCACTAATAACCTCTCTGGGATCTGTGGTGTAATGCGATTTCAGATATTTAATTAAATTCCAAGGGCGCTTTAAGTAACAGAGTATTCTATTAGCGGATGCTGATAAGACGAACGGACTATGTCCGACAGACACAGGTGTACACATTACTGTATATTTTTTTTATAAATTTGAAAAATCAAACGTATACTAATAATTCCAGTAAATTAAAAAAGCAGAACAGTTTCACAAATATAAAAATGTTCGGACACATATTGTCTTGGATACAAAATACACGTATGAAATATAACCAATAGTTGTCAATCTGTTTTATAATTTTTTTTCTGGCTTAAAATGAACATCTAATCAAAATAATGTCCCGATTAAAAGGGTGCACAGAGTGTTTCATTAGTGAACAAGTTGACGGCCTCCATGGTCGAGGGGTCGCGGGTTCGAATCCCGGCGTGCGCAAGTAAATTTTATTTAATCAATTTGTGCTATGTCACAATTAATTCATTTAAAAATAATAAATAGTATATTTGCGCACGTTCCAGAGTGGAAGATACTCTCAGTATCGCCCTGGTGAAAGACCACCATTCAGAATTGAAACGTTGCTTGAAATGGCTTTTAGCCATGTTTGGCGACCAGATATGAACAGCCAGGTATTTCCCCACCATCCTCTTCCCCTCCTCCTTCCCCTCCCCGATACCTTCAGTCTCACAGCATTCCCCAATTGGGGATGCCAGTCTTACTGGTTCCAGACGGTTGGGAGCAGTTGAGACTCTTGTGCGGTATTCATGTAAACAAAAAAAAAAGTTAATGTCGGATCACTTACTTTCAAAGAGAAGAATTTTTGTAGACATTTTGTGTGTCGGTAGGATTTTAACGACGTCGGTTTATTAAGCAACATAATGGGTATAAGAAGTATTTTTTGTAATTTCCAACAACATGAATCAACTAAATAACTGGAACACTCATTCTTATTCCACATTTCACATCGCTTTCATTGTTTCTATTAAATTCTGTGGTTATTGGTTAACTACTTTAATATTTGTGTTGTTTGAACTCTTAGAGACGTAATGGCAGTTGGAACCACACCATTATTTGTCGTCTTCTTCTTCTTCCACCATTCCACTTTCATTCGCACTATTTGGTAAGTAACTGTCCCGGTACGGTGCTGAACACTCGGTTACGTGACTCAATATTTTTGTTAATTAAAAATCGACATATGGCTGACAATTTTTTAATCCTTATATTTCCCATAAATAACGTCGTAGCAATGTGGATTAACCGCAAATTGAAAATGGCCTCGAACGCCGAAACAGCTGTCACAATAATAAAAACTAAAATACTAAATTTCTTGCAGAACTTAATAACAACATAATTGAATTTGATTTACATTAAATTAAAAAAAAAAATATTTAAATTTTTTTTAAGGCATTGCATTTTTTATTAGTCGGCATACATATAGTAGCATCATTACACCAAGCAGCAATATTTTCTGTTTTTTATTTTATTTTTTTATTTACATTTTACAAAAGAAACGTTTTACACATTTTAAATTTTAAACGTTTACAAAAAAAACGACAACAATAAATCATATATAAAATAATATTTCCTTATTATCTAATACAAATAGCTTCTTTCAGCCAACCACATTTTCAATATATATTTATTAATTGTTTAGTTTTAATACATTTTTCTAAAGAATCGTGTGATTTAAAGTTCTTTGTCCATATTTCTTCTTATATTTAGGAACCATAGTTCTACGAATTAGATACGAAAACAATCCATACCTTTTTTTTGTAATTATAATTACTAATACCGCTAAAATTTAAAGCATGCGGCTTTTTTAATCTTTCGCGAAAATAACATCAATCTTGTAAACAAGCTGTAAAAACTATTAAATTTAGAAATGTTTACAGTGAGTCATAATCTGCACGAGCGGTTCATGATTTAGCCGAATATTGTGGAAGACATTCGATGAGGAGAACAAAGCATGCGAATGTCAACGAGATGATTTTTAACAGAAATTATGATGACTGGGTTGCAAGTAACAATTCTGCGGTTCGTAAAACATGGGTTCATTCGTGCAAAAAGTTTTAATCTTCTGTTAGTTATGTCCACTTCGTGTCGGAGAGCTTTGTGACTGAGGATCTTAAAAGGTGTTTCGTGTTCTTGCCTTACTACCCGGGTTTTTAAAATGTACCTAACAGTAAATGCATACCGTAATAGTACAGAGATAATTGCACTTTATTATACTGCATGAAAATCATCGTAGTTATGCCATCAAGGCAAACGAAAACTTGTTATTATTTTAACTTTTTCTTTTGATTTTATTCCAATGTTATAACCGAAACTACCCATACGAAAATTGCGGGGTTTCGAATGTGTTTTCTATGTGAATACCGCACAAGAGTCCCAACTGCTCCCAACCGTCTGGAGCCAGTGAGACTATGGCATCGCCAATTGGGGAATGTTGTGAAGCTGAAGGTAGTGGGGGGTGGGAAGGTGAATGGGAAGAGGAATATGGGGAAATACCTGGCTATTCAGATCTGGTTACCAGACAGGGCTAAAGCTATTTCAAGCAACGTTTCAATTCTGAATGTTGGTCTTTCACCGGGGCGATACTGAAAGTATCTTCCACTGTGGTGGAACGTGCGCATATATACTCTATATTATTTTTAATAAATTAATTGTGAAACAACAAAAATTAATTAAATAAAATTTACTTGCGCACGCCGGGAATTGAACCCGTGACCTTCGGACTCGTAGTCGAGAGCCTCACCCCTCAACCACGGAGGCCATCAAATATCTTAAATGGACTGTAAAAAAATGACGAAATATTAACGATGGTTTTGGTTGATAGGTTGGATTATGGTTTAAAGGTAACAAGGATAACCAAGCACTTACCGAATGATTACGATACAAACGAACCTGGTCTCACGAAAGTACTTTTGCTTCTGGCGAACGAGAGCACTAAAAAATAACTATCTATCACAAAACAGTATTGCCATTCATTGTGTTGGTTAGGGAAAGTAGGGACTGGATTAAGAGCAACTAAGGTAGGAGTCATCCACATTATCATTTCAGAACCCAACATCCAAGATACCTATTTATTTGTATGATTCACTGACTAAATGCTAATATATTGTTATCGCCAAACCATTTTCCGGAGAGGTGTAATTAAACCAAACGTTTTAGCTTCTTTTGTAAATAAACACTTGCATTACAATTTTAATCTTGAATTGAAGCCATTGACCGCCGTTTGCCATAATGAAAATGCGAAAGAAACCATACACCACCGCCGGAGTTAAATGACTCCGAAACCCCATGTCATTGCCCCTTTAATTATTATTGTTTCCCGTTTTTAAGAAGTCAAATAAATTGCTGGTTCTATTTTATAGATTCTTTCGTATTGAAAAATGTGGTTTTCTGCATCAAGCCATCTCAAATGATTATTTTTTTCCCTTTTCATTGATTTATCTTTGTAGACATTTCTTGCGCTATTTATCCATGTAATACCGTCTTATGTAAGTCATAGCTGTATATTCCCATTTTCATCTTTGATATTTCATCGCACCAAACAGATAATCAGATTTAGGTTTTTTTTTGTTTCTACACAAAATTCAATAGTCTTTTAAACTCATAAATTCACTTAATATATTTGTAAAAACGAGTATAATTTCTGTCAATTTAAATATATATATATATATATATATATATATATATATATATATATGCATAATATGCATAAATATATATATGCATATTAGCAAAGATTATTTATTACATTTACATGAGCTGTAGAAACACTAAATCCAAGAAGGACGAAACATTAAAGCAATATACATTCTAATAATATACGAGATCTCTCAGGCGAATGTGTGGTAAAAACACGTATGATCGTATGAAAATTGTTAAGTTTCGCAAATGCAAAGCTAATTGATGTAAGCCTAATGAGTGAGATTAAGGAAGAGATGCTTAGATGGTTTGGGCATGTAAGGCGAATGAACGAAGAAAGGGGTGTCAGGAGAATATGTGACGTGAATGAAAACGGAAGAAGAAGCCAGGGACGCCCGAGAAAAAAGTAGCACAATCAAGTGAATCAAATACTTGAATCGGACCATGTCAGAAGTCACAATAACAGAAGAGAATGTATGAGACGATGTGTGAATGTGTGACAAGACCGAGTTGTTTGGCGGTCCGTCCTCTCTGCCTACCTGTGCTGATAAACGGCGTGATAGTTAGTTTGTTAGTTAGTTTTACATTCTTCGAAAAAAAAAAGTTATAAATAATTAATACATCGCATGTTGCATAAAAATAACGAAAAGTTTAACAGAAAAACATGGCCACACATAATGCTCGTACGCGTTCAATTATTGTTAGTAATTTAAGTCCACACTTTATTGTTTTGCATGTAACAATATTCTATTGCAATAGTTAAAAGGGGGTGGGTGGCCTTGTAGGAAAATGTGAAAATGCGATAAGTGTCATTGGGTTGCAGAATTATTCCTCCACCAGCGCACGTGATCATGTCCGACAGGCCGGAAAAAATCTCTATATATAAAATGAGTGTTTATCTGTTTGTTCTCGATTTTCTCAAAAACAACTAGAACGGTTTCACTTAAAATAGCATCGTTTATTCTTATTAGTGCCGGGAAGGTTTAGAGAGTACTTTGAATGAAATCCAATATATAAAACTGTTGCTGTAACGATTTAAAATTAGTATGAAAAACATTGCAGCCGCCATAGATATACCAGTCTGGTTAGCCACAGATAACATATTCAAAAGAAGAAGGTTTTTGGGGGAATATATTTTAAAATTGAAAAACATGAGTAGGTACCTACTTAAAAACTTTATTATTTAGATACATTTTGAAAAAATTAAATGTTTGGAATGAAAGTAATTTTTCAAATGAATGTTTCTTTGCTTCATTGTTTAGAGATAGTAATAGTCGTCACAAGGCATTACTTTCGCTGTCAAATCAATTATGGTACCCAAACGACCAGCAATAATTCACAACTTCATAATTTATTTTTAAAAAGCGAACAAGACCGGGTACACATCTGCTAGTAATCATATAAAATGCGTGATGTTGATTTCAAATATAACAAATCCTTCCTACCCGTCCATCATATATCATTGATTGAACTGAACCCCTAATAAATATAAACGGTACACTAAGTCTGACTATGTGAACAACAGCATTATGATTCTTTGAATGCTGCACATTAACAGCTTCCAAATATAATTTTTTTCGGCTTCCATTTTACCAATCGTTGCCATATGGCAAATTTTCAAAATATCCTAAACGGCAATACCTGTTGCAAGTAAACGTTCCACGAGCCTCCTTATCTGGATTCACCATCCATCTGTCGGAGTAGGGCCTTACCTCTCCAAGGCGAATTGCCCAAAACACTTGGGCAACCAACCGTGTCGTATTTTTATATGCAGCAGGGATACGTAACTGGGGGTTCATGGGCATAAAAAAATACATTGGGTTGAATTTTTGTAATTTACAATTCCATTAAGAAACCCATCGTAATATGTCAATGATATTTTTAATGTCATTTGGTCTCCTTTATATACTTTAAAAAAAAAAAAAAATTTTTTAGAAATTAATAAACGAAGGAATGATCCTAATATAACTTTAATTAATAAAGCAAGGGAAAATATACATTCACCTCTTCTCGGTAAAACAATATAATACATTTAAATACATCATTTAAGAAAACATTATCATTATCAACTTAATCGGTTTACCGATAAAAAATCATTATTTTTTTTAAAAAACCCGCCCAAATTAGAATCTGGTGGAAGTACATAAAATCCTTTAAATAAGTCGTCACAATGTGGATTAACCGCAGTTTGAAGATGGCCTTGGATGACGAAACAGCTGTCACAATAATAAACACTAAAAGTACTTTCAGAAATTAATAATTACATTAGTAAATTTGATTTTCCTTAAATTTAAAAATAAATAAATTAGATGGGGTTCTACGAATTAATCACAAAAACAATTATGTACTGTTCATAATCATCATATTGAATCCGTCTAACATTGCCTCTTACGTGAATTTCCTAGGAGATTAGGGCGAGAAAGAGATGATTACTCTTACAATGAAATTGAACAAACCTTAAACATTTCTTCATTAGAAAAGCGGAGAAAGACTTTGATATTATGACATTTTCAAAATTATTGATTCACCTTGTTTGTTGCAACTCATCCAGTTCAACATTCCTTGCCATAGACTCAGAAACAATGAATTGCTTTTCCCCAGTCAATACTCTAATAATTATGGGTACTATTCTCCACTGTCCAGAATGTCGATATTTATTAACTCAAGCCAGGCCTTTAGGTTTTAGGTGCCAGTCTAAATGATTTTTGTCAGCCCGCTCGGAAATAAAATTCGAAGAATTTTATCATTTAACTTGTCTAACATCATGGACTCTACCAAAACCTTCTTCAGACTTTGACTTGAATATTATTTCTTATGTACATTTTTGTCATTGCTTCATTTATAAATTAGGCTTGTTCTGTTATTTTCCTGTAACTCTTATTTTTATCGTTTCGTTTTATATGTTTTTTATAATAATTGGACGTTAAATAATCCGTTAGTGTAAATATAAATAATTAGAATTTATATTTTTATTAATAAATGCTGGCATTCCACAGGGACCGGTTATGACTCCTGCATTATTTTAGTACGAATTGACGACCTTGTGCATTGTTACACGGATGATAGCAGAGTTTACGAAACTTTTTGATTTGGCAGGCATCGAAAGAGCAGAGAGACAACAATAGATCAGAACGCTTTAAAGCATAAAATGGGCGAAAACCTTAAGAGAGTTTCCCTTCGAGGTCAGAATAATCTTGTCGAAATTTTATTTAATTCTTAAAAGTTTTAATTTTCTCAGTTTACTACCAATGCCCTGAATCATAGTGCAGGTACTTTGCGCTATCTACTAAAAGCTAATTGCTTTGTAAAAAAATAAACTAATAAAATTATACGCTAGCATAATTAGATTTCCATCAAATTTGGGAGGCCAGGGGAAAATTATTATGTATAAAGGTCACTCTGATTCGGGTATTCATATTGTACGTATACTGTACAATAGTGTTCACTTCTTAAATTCACAAAATTGCGGTAGTTTGAATTGTAAAATCGGAAATTCAAGCGTAAAACTACTCGAGGTACTGAAATAATTCCTAGGTAAATAATACGTAATGAATAAATAAAATATATTTTTTAATGGATTTCTTTCTTTTCTTTCAGATGTGGGGATGATTCCAGTAAAAGAGTAAGTTATCTTAGGTTAATATTTATAATTTATTTTACCAATAAAAAATAACTAAACCTGCTTTCCTGGAATTATTTTGTAAAGGTTTGTTTTAATACTGGTTAATTCAGTATCCTTTTTCAATTCATCATGCAATAATCTTACCTATCATAAAAACGAATAATTTAATTTACCAGCTATAAATGGTATTGCAAATTTAGTAGTCCTATGTCAAAAAAAAGAGGACATCAGTTATAGATTCCATTTCGTATGGGTTTTTTTAAAGATCTATTAAGAGAACGGCGCTGCCTGTTTAATACAAAACATAATTTTGAATATGAGGCCAAAATATCCACCAAAACTGAATGATATTTTCTAAATTAAAGGTATGGTAAATATCTACTACGGTTTAGAAGTATTTTTGTTTTAAATTATGGAATATAGGCCATTAAAGTAATCAATTTTTCATGATTTTAGAGGCAACTTTGAAAATTATTTACGGGTGTATGATAATGTTTTTTTATTTGCTATGTAAATATGATTACATAAAATAAAATAAAAAATAAAGAATCTTAAAAAAAAACCGTTTTGTCCGATCGATATTTTAAATTTTGTACGGCTATTTTGTGTTCCAACGTAAATTGGTCGTTTTTAATTTAAATTTAAGTCCATCATAATGCTTATTTTAACATTAATTTATTTTATGTTTCATTATATTTTCATAGTAGATGGGGTAAAACTTTTTTTAAATGACCATTAGCCTTCAAATAATTGCTAAAGTTTCCTCTGAAATCGCTAAAATTCGATTTCTTTAATGGCTTTTATTTTGTGAGTTAACAAAAAAATTGTACTTCTAATTTCTAATCCGTACTAGATATTTGCTATACCTTTTGGCAAAAAAAAGATTATTCGGTTTTAGGTGAGTATTTTGGTCTCAAATCCAAAATTACGCTTTGTATGAAACAGGCCGCGCAGCCGTTCCTCTTAAGGAGTAAATAATTTATAAGTTTCCCGTATAGTTTGGCAAAAAAATATTAATTTGGTATAAGTATGCAATTATTTTATCTTATTCGTCATTACCACACCGTCGTACAGATAAAACTCATTAAGTGGTGTGCTGTCCATAAAGGTTGAAAAGCTGTGCCTACCTTTCTTTATTCAGATTTTTGAAAAACATTTTACAAGAAATTTCTTATTTCATGATCGTTCAACCGTAATAAATTGTTCCTGGTTGGAAAATTTCTATTTTTTAGTTGCAATTTGCCTTGAGCGCCTTAGCCATCATATGTTATGGTGTGATATATAACCTGAAAAGCTACAGCCTACACTTGGCCATGGTGCAATGCACGCCACTGCATAGTAGCTGTATGATATATACTGACTTACTTCTGGTGGGAAGATATTTTAGAAACGAGTAGGAACGTAAAGCAGAATTATTTTTAAGAGTAATGGTGTACTGTTATAGTACTTCTGCGGAGTAAGAAGGGTACTTCGGGCGGGTTTTCCAAACTCTTTCGAACCAATTTGAGCCACTATCGGTGTGAACTACTACACAAGCAATAATCTCTTTAAATGATTTGCTTATACTCACTTTTAATTAAAATACTAGACTTATGTGTTATTGTCAATTACTAATTTATACCATAAACACATAATTATTTTTGGCAAATAATTAATAATTATGGAAAACGCACAATTTTTTAATATTAAAATATTATTTACATCCAAAATAATATTAAAAATTTATTCCGAATGAAGTGCAATTGATTGCGTTTGATGATGCATTTAAATGCGCTGTATTTAATGACCAATCAGAATAAATAAATAAAATTAAACTTCTTCTTTAAAAAAACTTACACACGTAAATATTTCATACAAAACCTTTTATAAATAGAAGCAAATAAAAATATTATGTACCTACCAAATTAAGAAACGTGGATCCCTTATAAGACACAAGAACTTTTTTTTATGATAAGGTATATACGACCAAGAATACCTTTAATTAAATATTTTGTAATGCGACTTATAAAATATATACATATATATATATATATATATATATATATATATATATATATATATATATATATGTATATATATATTTTTATTTTTTATTTTTAATGTGTTAATTGTATAATCTAATACTTTACATCCACAATATAATTTATAGAAATTATGCGTTTTCTGCCAAATTAAACTGATAATTAGTTGAATATTTTGATTAATGGCAATAAACTGACTATAATTTAATATCATCATTATAATTATTCAGTTAAAATGCCATTATTTTGTTGATGAATTACCAGGCGAGGCACCGACCCCCTGACATGGCGCCTGGTGGCGGAGTCTCCGCCCTCGCCCGTCGCCCCCCGTCGCTCGCCGCCCCCGCACCAGCCCAAGGGAGATAAAATAAGGGATGTGAGACTCACACTCCTTGTACCCTCGAGGTCCAAACTTGGATGTGGGTCAGTTCCAATTATTTATTTATTTTTATGTTACAAAAAATCATGAATAATCTATATGCTTCTTGAATTAAATCACAACCGACATCGATTTTTTTTACAAAGAATTGCATCAATTACGAGTGGTTATGTGTGTTATAATACCTTATACCTATGATGACTAGGAGAATCTGTATTTATGATACTAGCCAACAATATACCAAAAACATACTTACATATAAACACAAAACTCTATTTGACAATGTACAAACTGCTCGCGATACTAGATCTAAAGAGCATAATCTCTTACTTATCCCTCAAGCTGAAACAATATTTGGCAAGGAAATTCTACTTACTTTACAACAAACCTAAATAATGTACTTCCACTGGCCATTAGGCTGGACATAAGTTGCAATGAATATAAATTGGACACCAGGATTTGGATCATATATTATAATAGCCAAGACAGATCAAAATTCAATGATTTTTTTAAAACATCCCTATAAGTGTGATACAATGTTCAAATGACGCTTCAAACTTTTTACCATGGATTATACTGTAAATTGTAAACTTTTTAAACTTTGAAACTTTGTAAACTTTGTGAACTTTGTAACCATTGTTTTGTAAACTGTGTAAACTTTGTAAACTTTGCAAACTCTTTAAACTTGATAAATTGTAAACTTTGTTTGCTCTTAATACAGGTTCTCCTAGTGAGAAAGGCACAGTACTATAACCCTTTTATTACAAAGATTGTATAGATGAATAAATAAAATAAAAAAGTAAATAAAGTATTTTGGCATATTAAATTGTGAGATTTGATGTTCAAGTTTAATTAAACCTTAAATATATTATTGTTGATAAGAATTCAATTATGATCGATGAATTTTGATTAGCAATCGGGACGTTGGAATCAGTTTGATTATTTAGCGGATAATTCGTTAACATTGAATCGATTCTCTTTGTTTTTCATCCAGAGGAAACGAAAATATATTTAAAAAATTGGAAATAATCCATGTCCAAATGTCTAAATATTTTGAAAATAATATTATGATTATGACAACAATCCGACACATTAATTATGTACAACTATTATTTTAACTCAGAGGTTCCCATCCTTATTTGTCTCACCGCCCACTTTTGGACTATATTTTTCATCAGCGTTTTTTTACACGACAATGTGATAAAATCTAAATATATACACTGTGACTGAGAGATAATAACTCTCACTTTCGTGGTCGGCTCTATACCCGACACGATCTTTTCATCGCCCCGGTTCTGAATTATGATAGAAAACCGAGAAACCTGGATGGGTGTTATAACACCGTAAAGAAAATGACAAAAAAATATGTTAATCCATCTATGAATCAATAGAATAATTGAACAGTTCATTTTGTTTTATGATTCTTTCAACGATATATACGTATACAACAAATTCGAATTCATTCGAAAATTTTATTAAAAATATTTTTGGTGAATTCGCCCCTCCCATTTCAACCCTTCACCGCCTCTCATTTTTTGTCCTTGAGACAACCATCTCCGCCTTGGAAATCTTCACCGCTCCTTGGGGGGCGATATTGCCCACGTTGAGAATCTCTGTTCCAGCTGATTGTTTTCTGTTACAGAATTTGCAAGGGCCCCGACTGGAAGCCCGGCATCTTCGTACAGTTCACCAAGGAGAACGGCATCGCTCGAGAGTCCGGGCTGCGGCCGGGAGACCAGATCATGCAGTGCAATGGAATCGACTTCAGGGAAATACAGTTCAGTGATGTAAGGCTGTCACTATACCATCAGCTAACTATTGGATTAGAATCAGGGTCCGATATGGCATACGTTCAAACTGTCCAAAAACAATCTATATATGATAGAAACTCGGGTTTAACTGACGACATCACACATTAGTGGCTATTAAGCCAGTAAAAGGTGGATCAATAATGCCACTGACAGAAAGTGGCAAACCAAAGAGGATACCTATCTGAATCTATGATGCAGAATAGATGATAATGATACCCTTCAGAACTTTGAGTAATGACATGAGTCCTAACAGACTACAGCCAGTGTAAATAACGGATCTCGTTCTTTGGATGCTAATTCCCACAAACTGCAAATTCAGAAATAAATTGTAAAATGATAATACAACTGAACTCGTCCATATTCAATGGCACATTTGCGTCCACCGCCTGTGGGGTATTTAACCGACTCAATCATATGCATGCGTGTATTTTGATACTTCTCAAAGATCTGTTTATTAAATATTGATCATATACATCTTTGTTAGATTGACTTGACGATCAAAGGAATAAACAGTGGGTTTATGATAATTTATCAAAAAGACAAATTAGAATTTTAGAAAAAGTTGCCGAAATAGGTAAATATATGCATTTTTGACACAATAGTGAGTTAAATTCTATTACGGATATGTAATATTATCTCATTTTAGCCACATTTCAATTAGCGTCGTTTAATTCAGAGCAGACAATATAATATTACTAACAAATTATTAAGTCATTATATTATCATTATATCATTATTTCTCTGATGGAATAATTATGTTTTCTATTGCGCTGGCAACATTACAACTCATCTCTAGGTCTCTAGGGCGCCGAAGTGTGCACTGAACGAACGTCAAAAAAATGTATGAAAAAAAAAAATTCACAATTTTTTTTTACGAATTGGATTGGAATTTTTTTTACGAGTTGGTCGAGAGTAAAACCTGTTTTTCTATGAATCAATTTCATCTGCTTTAGGCCCTATACGCTGTGTTGCGCAACCAACAACTAATCAGGAGTCTGGACTTTTGTTCCCAGCGTTCGAATGAGACGGTTAGACCTGGTCCCTATCTCGGTAAAATTAATTGTCCTGGTGACTTTACGGTCCCTGAATTTAATAACTGGTTTAAAGAAATGCTTTTGGGTATTGTTTTTCAATCATGTAAAAAAAGCTAAAATATCATAAATGAAGTCACTATTTGGGACGATTTTATAGTTTTATGTCGTACGATAGGGATAAACTGCTTTAGAGCTCATTTTCTCATGGAAAGACTTTACAATCCCATGCTAGCTGGTTTGATCAATATTTTCTACTGATCTCGCGTTGTGCAAGTTTATCATGTCATATTAATGGCGGAATATTATTAATTACACTTAACGTCAATGCTTGTGAAAGTACAGTTCTGTGTACCTACTTACTTTTCTACCCCCCAATTAAAATTGATTCAAGGGCGAGAGGGACGTCGGAGAGTTATTATTTAATAATTAAAAATTATATTGTGGTTTTATGCGTACGTGAATCTGTCGAGGTTGCCCGGTCACATTTCCCCACTGTCATAAGGAACCGACGGTTCCTCATATTAGTGTGCACATCAGGACTATTTTTTAAAATAAAATAAAGCAAGTTTACAAAAAGGGTTCTAGACCCTTAAGTGCCCCTATGCAGCAGGATATTACAGTAGGAAAATAAAGAGATAGGAAATTTCACCTTACCGCTATAAATAAATGCGAAATAGATTACAGCCGAGAAACCTGTGCAATTATGTATTTAATGAAACGGTATCTTGATTCCAGGCCTAATAATCACTGGACTAAGATCAGCTGAGACTATTTCAAGGAATATTCTAACGGTGTACTGCAACGCTTAGTATGAAAATGTTCTGATTTATAGCTTGGCATTTAATTGTAGATATATTATTATTATTATTATTAAATACAAAATAGCATTGCTATGGCAACACCATGCTACTCATTAATATCTTAGAAACGTGTTTTTCTTTTCAAATATTTTCACATTTCACGTTTGACAATTCGTTTTAAAGAAACAACACAAAATATGATAATTGTGTTTTTAATTTATTTATATTTTTGATCTGTGTTTTTGATTTTATTTATTTATTTTTAACTTTTATTTGTCTAACATCTAATTCATGTTTATTTTGATACGTAAAATTTCAGAAGTACAAAAAAATCGCCTTCCCTTGCAAATCATTAAATAATGAAAAAAGTTCAAACATAAAATAATCGTAGAATGTGGTGAAAACTCATCTCCTTTCAATAAGTATCACTGATTTCTGAAGACCGTTTGGTTAAAGTAAAAAATATGCACTTGGACCATTGCGTTTCTTTAAGTTATGTTTATCTTTTTTCATACTAATTTTAAACGTTATAGCAACAGTTTTACATATTGGATTTCATTAAAACTACTTTCTAAACCTTCGCGGCACTAATAAAAATAAACTGTGCTCTTGTGAGCGAAACCGGTCCAGTGATTTTCGAGAACATCGAGGACAAACAAACAAACTTACATTGATTTATATATATATATAAGCTAGCTTGGGCCGTGTAAGTAGTCTATTTCGTTTCGTGGAAATACAAATAATATAATCTATTTTGTGAAAAAGGTAACAAATGTGCAGTATCCTTATTTATTATAAAAATTAAAAAAAGAATTGAAAGATATATGTACTAAAAAAAACATTGATTTACATAGTAAAATTAAAAATAAATATACTCGTTTCAGTCCAATACAAAAATATTGATTTACATAGTAAAATTAACAATAAATATACTCATTTCAGTCCAATACAAAAACATTGATTTCATAGTAAAATTAAAAATAAATATACTCATTTCAGTCCAATACAAAAACATTGCTTTACATAGTAAAATTAAAAATAAATATACTCATTTCAGTCCAATACAAAAACATTGATTTACATAGTAAAATTAAAAATAAATATACTCATTTCAGTCCAATACAAAAACATTGATTTACATAGTAAAATTAAAAATAAATCTACTCATTTCATTCCAATACAAAAACATTGATTTACATAGTAAAATTAAAAATAAATATACTCATTTCAGTCCAATACAAAAACATTGATTTACATAGTAAAATTAAAAATAAATATACTCATTTCAGTCCAATACAAAAACATTGATTTACATAGTAAAATTAAAAATAAATATACTCATTTCAGTCCAATAGAAAAACGATACAGAAAAAGTTAAACAACGAAGGAATAAATTTACGAATAGACTAAATCAAATCTACGCGATGTCACGCATGATAGTTTCAGCTGCCGAGAGATCACTCATTAAAAGGTATTTTTAAAATCAGGTATTGAATAAATTTCTTGTACAGGATGTTTTGAGTTGGGGGCGTGGCCTATTGTAGGGCCCTCAATTTTTGTTTTTCTTTTAAATGTCAGACTGTAAATGAGGTTTTCACATATTTCTATAGTTTTACTAGAACATTCCATACAAAAATAGACATCTCATGTAACAATTGCATTTAAAGTTCATGAAATTGTCGTACAATTTTTGAAAACAAATGTCGTTTGCTTTAGTTAAAAAAATTATAAATGTGTTTTATTTTTTCCTTGAAGGACATGTTAACCAACTTTGTGCACTTAGCCAAAAACACGATTTTTCAAGTTGAACTAAAGGCATTTCGCAGGCAACAAAACGATATATTTCAGGAAGAGAGTTTACAACGGAGCTCCCAGCGGTTAAACCACGACCATCATTAAACCATTTTTGTTTATAATTCCAGGCTGTTAACTTGATGAAGCAATCCCGCCGGCTGGACCTGTGGGTGCGCACGGGCGCCGGGCTGGAGCTGTTCCCGGGGGAGTCCAGCGGCTACAACAGTTCGGCCTCCAGCGCTACGGGGGACCAGAGCCCCTCCAGCGCGGACCATAAGCGCCTTTCCATCGTCAAGGAGGAGACCTTCGATCTTGAAGATAGGTAAATATCGAATAATATATTTTTTTTACATTGCGGTTAATATTAACAAATCTCAAATGAAATATGAAAAAGAAAAGACACAGAAATTTAATAGGTAAAGGTCGCTTCCGGGATTTGAACCCGGGATCTCTCAGTCTTTCAGGGATCTGCGCTCTATCCAATTGAGCTAATTTCACCTCATTTCTTTCCGTCATTTTAATCGACATCATACTTAAAGTTAAGAACTGTTAATAACATTTTCAATTAATTCCCATATAATTTTGGCTGCTATCTTTCAATATGGACTGTAAGATTCTACGCGAATTTATTTGCAATCTAGATAGTGTCTCGGATATACCAATCCGATTTTCAATTTTGACTTTCTCTACAAGTCTGGGATTAATATTCAATTTCAAAATTGAAGATTAATAAATTGTTATCTATCAAAATAGAATTAATTTTTAAGCCATTTATCCTTTTCACATATTATTTTTCTCCACACAGGAGTCACCTTTAAGGGTGCTATGTGGAGGGTTCTTTCAAAGAATAAAAGAGTGAACCTATGTTTTGAAAACAACTTCGTAGTAGGGAGAAAACCGACAAATAATAAGGAACTCCAGTGAAAAATATAATGAATTTAAAAATATATATTCATATAGATTTAACTTTTATTAGAATATAGGTGGAATTTATAAATCATTATTTAAGAGTGAATAAATAATAATCTCATCAAAATACCTTGTTATATTGGTACCATTGTATTTGAAACATCTGACTTTATGTGTGTATTCTGTTTTTGGATTAGATGGAGATTTTTACTTTTCGATTTTGTTTTATATTTTAAATGCGTATTTTTTTAGCTTTGTCGAAATTTAAACTTATTTGGATGACTTTAAGCTCTGTAATTGTTGTTCAATATAAATAAAAAAGTATTGTTAAAAACGGAAATTAGAGTATTCACAAGAAAACCGATATTTCGATAATATTCATGCTCAATATCATTATTATTCTTCGATTTAAATTTTCTAAAAGGGTACCAAATATTATTCTTATCTAAGTTATGGTTTACTATTAATATAATATAAAATTATGTACGGTGAAGCTCATCCTTGTTTTGACATTTGACACTCTAACCTCAAAACCGACCGGCCATAGATTTGGAGCGTTTTGGCGGCCTTTGAAAAATTAAAACTTTGAAAATTATTTTAACTATGAAAACTAACTTTAGAAAAAAAACGAAATATACTGGTATTTAAGTTTGAACGTCATTATTGATAAAAAAAAATTAAGTAATTGGACTGGAGTTCCTCATTCCACAGTCGAGCAATTGAGCACAGTGTTCCAAATGTTAACCGTGCGGTGATCAATGACGCTAGTTCATTTCCTTAGTTGCATCTTCCATTGAAACCTCGGTAGAATAAATACGGCATTTCTACCAGATGTATCTAGAATCGGTGATAAGGGAAAAAATATATTTGTATTTCCTAGATCTGAAGAAATTTCATTCAAGATATAATTTGGCCATTCATTAAAGCGTTTGTAGCTAATGAATATAATAACGTAGGTTATAAAAAATAATTAAATACGATAATCACAATTTACAACAGGTTGATTTTTGACATAAAACGTAACATTCTCAGCAATTAACTTATTTTAATAATACCTTAAAACATTATAATAACAGAAAAATATCTATTGATTAATGCAAAATACTATGTCGTATAAATTTGGTGTTAACAATTCTCGTAGTCGCTGCCCACTCGGGCAGCTAACAGTTTCAGAGATTCACGATTTTACGCCGAGTACCGCGAGTAAATTTTGTATGAACTATTTGTTAGAATAGAAAGTGTTGTAGGTGCTGAATTCATAACGCACGTATCGGATTCATTTCGTACTCACTCTCGGGCAGTATTAATACGGATGTGGGTGAATTGTTTAACACCGAATTTGAATATCGCGCTATTTAAAGTGTTGTAAAATTATAATATTTATCTAATTATCTTATCTTTTTTATTGGAGTTCACTGGACAAACGCATTTTAGAGAACACTGCTACTGGCTGGGTATAAAGTCTCCTTCCTTTCTATATCTGACCGAATCTTTGAACGTTTTTGGTTCATCTATTGCGATCTTTTTGGCGATATTTTGATTTCTGATCTTTAGTTTTGCAGGATGTTATACCATCTAGTTAATAAATAGTTTCATTTTACTCATCCTCATACTTAAAAGTCGTTTATTGTCTAAACGTATATGGATACTGTTTAAATATTAAATTTTGAATAAAGTTTTTTTAATTTATTCATTAATGTAATAAAGGGTTATGGTACTGTGCCCGTCTCACTAGGAGAACCTGTGTTGAGAGCAGGTAAAGTTTACAGTTTACAAAGTTTACAGAGTCTACAAAGTTTACAAAGTTTTCAAAGTTTACGAAGTCCACAAAGTTTACAAAGATCACAAGTTACAGTATAATGTTATGGTAAAAAGTTTGAAGCGTCAATTGAATAATGTATCATACTTAAGGTTTTGAAAAAGTCATTGAATTTTGATCTGTCTTAGCTAGTGATCCAAATCTTAGTGTCCAATTTATATTTATCGTAATTTGTGTTCAGTCTAATCCCCAGTGGAAGTATATTATTTAGGTTTGTTGCAAAGTATTTCTTTGGCCAAATGTTGTTATAGTGAAAATGATAAGTAAGAGATTATGCCCTTTAGATTTGGTATCGCGAGCAGTTTGTACATTGTCAAATAGAGTTCTGTGTTTAAAGAGAGATATGTAAGTATGTTTTTAGCATAAAGTTGTCTAATATCTAAAACACAGATTCTCCTAAAGATTTCGTCTGAACTGCTGGTGATCGGTAGTTTTAGAATAATCTTTACATTTAGTTTCTGAAAGATCATATGAAAAATAACTCCCCATCTCAATTCACGAGTTCAACCGTCTTGGTTAAAATTTGAATACCAAGTCGTGTTTTAAGGAGTGTCATTGAGTTATTCTGCAAGTTGAGAAAGTGAAGAAACGATTGTCTCGGTTTTATTTTTCTCATAGCCCGAAAGATATAAATATTTTCCAACTGAATAAAATTAAAGTCTCGACTTTCTACCAGAGTTACGACTGCATATTTCATTATAACATAAAATCTGAAACTGGTAGTTACACCCGGCTTCGCCCGACTATCAACACTTTATTTTAGAAATCTTACACAGTTATTGTAGTAAAATATGGAACAGACGAAAAAGCATAATCTACCCATATTTTCTTCGTTTCTCGATTGTTCGAAGCTACACAACTCTTGATTGAATTGGGTGCACTGTCTTTAAAATTTAATACACACAAATCTGTGCTAATTTCATGACAGCAGAGTTTACCGTGCGAGAGCTTTTAGGGTTATACATAAATTTTCCTTGTATAGGTAAATCAGGATAAAGAGGTTCTTACCTGTGTAGTGATGTAGTGGACGGATAAAAAAATATCATTTACCTTTTTGACACTATTGTCGGATTCAAAGTATCTTTAAAGATTTTATAATTATTCCTTAGTTTACTACCACAAGATTTTATTTTTTAATCTATTTTAAAAATCAAGACCTGATTTAACCGAGAGAAACTTAACTACCACGACTTCAAATTACAATGATCGAAGATTATGACAAACGTCGCTACACCCCCAGTATCCAAATATCATCGTTACAAACTAGTTGGAATCAGTATGACGCCTGCTCGCGATGATTTCGGTGTGCACAAATACATTCTAACACGCGCTCTTTCATGATTTGCCAGTACCTAAAACAGATTATTCAATTCTTTGGAATAACTTATTGAAGCTTGTAAAACTCATTGTAATATTTACTCATTAAAGAAAATAATATTAACAAATTTCAAATGAAACGGAAAAAGACACAGAAAGGTATCAGTTGCATCTGGACCTCTGGCTTAGTGGGACAACGTTCTAACCACTGAGCTAATGAGACCTGTTTATTTTATTTTCACAATAAATTGAATGTTCTTTCGAGACTTGTGGAAAGAACTTTGCAATCATACCAATAATATGGGAATTAATTGAGTATAATATTTTTAAGTCTTGAAAATTTTAAAGCGATATTGATAAAAATTACGTAAAATAAATAGGTCTCATTAGCTCAGTGGTTAGAGCGTTGTTCCAGTAAGACTGAGGTCCTCGGTTCGATTCCCAGATGCGACTGATACATTTTTTAATTTGTGTCATTTTCTGTTTCGTGTTTCATTTGAGATTTGTTAATATTATCTTCTTTGATGGATTAATTTAGATTAGGTTGTTTCATTTTTTCGTTTGAATATTTCGTGAATAGGAAACTAATAATAACTGTCTAACAAGTTGCTATATGAATTTAAAAACAATTGCTCTTTGATGAAATTCTCACCGATCTAAAAGTGTTGGCTTATCTAAAGTAATCTTGTATACCGATGGTTACAAATTTGACGGTCTCCTTGGTTGTATAGCTCCTCGATATCTGCTGTATTTACGTTATTTTGCTCTTTTTTACATTGCCCATTGAATAAATATGATAGTCTCCTTGATTGTGTATCTCATTGATAGCTGCGGGTATCTTTAAAATTGTTTAAGTGCTACTATTATATTAAGTCTATCCTCACTGTAACAAAACTGTTCTAATGTAATTGGAGTCTAGTACCTCCATTACAAAACTGTTGTGCTGCTTTCATATTTTAAGATACAGTTTTTCCAACTTGTGCACATTGATCACAACATGCCCTCACCTATATTGTTGTATTATGGCGCTACATTTGTATGATGATTGTTATTTATTGTTTTATTATATAATATTGTTGAACTAAACTCCCGCTGACAAGAGCTACTTGCAGTGGCTTAGCGGTTACAATATCCCATTGTATGTAATTAAAATTCTTGGAATACCTCACCAGGAAGTATTTGGTGAACAATATTAGTGAACCGGCCAGTTGAAGCGTAGTATTATAAGGTTCATTACATGTTGCGGCGATGACTAAAGTGGCCAGGCCCGGTTTGTGCCTACACCGCTGTCAATACAGAATCAGGACTTGCAATTCAGGTTGGTTAGGTGGTGTGGACACGTACAGTGAGTGCACTGAGCAGTGTGCACCGAGCCCGGGTTATGGAAGTGGTAGACATTAATGTTCCAACGCCCCCGGAGTGGAAAAGCCTATATAAAACAGTGCAATAATTACATTCCAACTGTGCATTCCATCCAAGATACGCTTATAATTAATAGGTTGATCCTAACATACACGTAGGTGATCGCAAGGCATAATAATATGGTTGAAAAGCATTTTTTTTTCATGAGAAGCAGTTACTTTGTGGTTTGACATTATCTATATATACGAGTATATATGAAAGTGAAATCTTTTTTTAAATTTAATTTTCATTTTTATGTGACACCTCACAAGAGCGCCCCTGTATTTGAAGAGCATGGTAAATATATCGCTACCCGGTTGGGCAACGCTGTGAGGCGGGTTAAGGAGGGGGCTGTAGGAAGGGATTTGTTAATGCGGGTTTTAAAGAGGCCCGGATTAAATGTTGGAGGAAAGACAGATGCCGGTAGCTCGTTGGACATATGTCGTCGTCAATGCGGCCCGGGGTGCTTTTTGGGTTGGCCAGGGCTGGTTAAGAGAGTAGTTTGAATGAAATCCAATATGTAAAACTGTTGCTATAACGTTTTAAAATTAGTATGAAAAAATTGAACCCGCCGTGTTGTATTGAGGTTAGTTCATAGATATACCACTCTGGTTAGCCACAGACTACACATTCAAAAGAAGAAGGTTTGCTTGGGAAGAATATTTTCAAAATGTTAAACACAAGTAGGTACCTACTAAAGAACTTTTTTTAATCTCAAATTAATGTTTCTTTGTTTCATTGGAGATAATAATAGTCGTCACAGGGCATTCATTTTGTTGTCAAATCAATTATGGCACCCAAACGACATGCAAGAATCCAACTTCATATCTTATTAAAAAAATATATATATATTATTAAAAATATATATATATATATATATATATATATATTATTAAAATATATACATATAATCCCGAGCAAGGCCGGGAACACATCAGCTAGTATTAAATAAAACATTCACGAATTTAATACATTTTAACGACAACCGGTTTCGCTTAGATCAAGTTTCGTCAGGGTAATTATAATAACTCGTATTTATAATTACAATAACTTTTTTATCTGTCGGTTGAGTTATTGCAAACAATAAATATACGTACTATTGTGGGGTCGAGGTATACAATGCTCCGACTTTTAAGGAACTCCAGTCCAATTTTATTTTATTTCATTTTTTTTATCAACAATGGCGTTCAAACTTAAATACCAGGATATTTAGTTTTTTTTTTCTAGCGTAAGTTTTCATAGTTTCAATTTTTCAAAGCCCGCCAAAACGCTCCAAATATATGGCCGGTCGGTTCTGATCAGTTTTGAGGTTAGAATGTCAAATGTCAAAACAAGGATGAGCTTTACCGTACATAATTTTATATTCTGTTCACAGCAAACCATAACTAAACATAACTAATAAAATTATGTACCTTTTTAGAACATTTAACGCAAAGAATAATAATAGTACTGAGCATTAATATTATCATAATATCGTTATTGATAAATGAATACCCTAATTTATTTCACTAATAATATATTTTTTTTATATTGAACAAAATTATGGAGTTTAAAGTCACCCAAATTAAGTTCAAATTTCACCAAAATTTCACTAAAAAAATACGTATTTAAAATACAAAACAAGTTCATAGTAATAAAAAAAACAGAATGCGCTCGTGATGTCAGATGATCCAAATGTAATGATACCAACATAACACAGCGCCCTTGAGGTGATTTTTCGCAAAAACAGCGCTATATAAATCGTCCAAGGATTATTATTATTATTATTTATAACAAGGTTTTTTGATTAGATGAGATATAATAAAAGTTGTGTATTCCGAATCGGCGTTTGCTGATCTATATGAATAAAGTCATTATATTTTCAGTGGAGTTGTTAATTGTGTGTTTTATTTGTTTTAGATTAAGCCAGCTGGATAAAAATAGATACAAAATGCGCACATGGGAGCACAGAAACTACGAGTGGGACAGGGAAAACTCCATCAAAGAAAGCGACTCTGAATTCACAGACTACCACGATGGCCAGAGCAACACAGTCAGAAAATCTCCTTACACCAACAACACCTCCCCAGAAAGGGAGAAAGCCTCAATGCAAAATAGGACCATAATCAATCTGTCAGAAAAGGGGACAACGATACAGAACGGATATGTCGTCTCAACAGTGGACAGTGACAAAGTCCTCAACGGACATCGTTCAACAACGCCAATCATGATGACTGACAAGAAGACAGTTGTTGTCGACGTCCATAGGAGTGAGGAAGAATTCAGGAGCTTCGGACCAGATAATAACGTTACGAATATAAGTTGCCAGGTTGTTGAGGATATCAAGATGGGTTTGAGAAAGGTGTCGGCGGTTTCTGCTATCTCGGCCGTTTCGCAGGTCTCAACGGTTTCGACCAATGGAAGCGTCCTGAGCCATAGCAATAGCACTAGCAGCAGCACTACAAACAGCAGTATGACCAACAGCAGTTTGTCCAATGCCATTTCTGAGGAATTTCAAAAAAGAGCAGAGGTAAATATTAACAGTACTTATTTTTATTTCTGTTCTCCTGCCTCTGCTGGGATCACTCCTCTTATGTAATCCGTTATGGTTAGAGAATCGCCTATTTTTTTCTTCTGTAAATTAAAGATACCTACATTTTATTGTTCTGATCATGCATATATATAATAATCCACCAGCCATAAGTTACCGCCACCTGTGTAAACAATTCAAACTAAGAACATGAATTGATGGATGTCTCTATCGAGTTATTACTACAGGTTTCGAGATTTTGCGCTAGATGGAGCTACATAGATTCTAGTCACTTAATTTTTTCACTATGTTAGGATTTATGTACGTAAAATAAGAAATTATCCTGAAAAACCTTTCCTTCAATTTTATATCAGTAACAATAATTATAATCTTCTTTTATATATTAAAATGAATGTTTGTCTGTTTGTTTATCTTCTATTATCTCGAAAATTACTTGAACGGTTTGGCTTAAAATAGCACAGTTTGTTGTTGTTATTATTGGTGCCGGAAGGTTTAGAGAGTAGTTTGAAGGAAATCCAATTTGTAAAACTGTTGCCGAAACGTTTTAAAATTAGTATGAAAAACATTGAACCCGCCATGTAATATTGAGGTTAGTCCATAGATATACCACTCTGGTTAGCCAAAGATTACATATCTAAAAGATGAAGATTTGTTTGGGTAGAATAGCGGAAGGCTCCCAGTTAAGGCTAAACAAAACGTAAAACGCACTCACAGATGGCGCCAATTGAAATATTAAAAAAATATATTAAAAGAAAGTCAAACATTCCCGAGTTACGAATAACCTGACAATATTTGAAAATCTGCTACTATCACAGTAAGCGGAATATATTGCTTTTGTCGTGATGGAGGACTTAGCCAGCTGAGGAATTGAACTCACGACGCCTGGGTGAAACCCAGACGCGATATCGACTCGACCACCGACCGGTCGACCGTTAGAATAAAACTATATTAGAACGTAATGGTTTTAAATATTGAAATGAATTGTTTGTTGGCGGGTGTACGCACGGAATTTGAAATGGGATAAATTGTTATTGTAGATTTAAATCTCAAGTCAAGAAACTTATAAAAATACAATATATTATTGTAGACCCAACATAAAAATTATTTTTATAATTTTCTTGAAGGACTTGAGCTTAAATCTACAATAAGAATTTATTATTTTTCATATTCCGTGTGTACACCCGCCAACAAACAATTAATTTCAATACTACATGTTCTTAAAGGACTAAAGCTCCAAACTTACAATAAAATTTTATTCTATTTCATATTCCGTATATACACTCGTTAACAACCAATTCATCTCAATATTTAAAAGCACTAAGGTTAAAGGAAATCCCGGTTGCGATAAATTTTCTCCCGAGATTAATATGACTTTTTTGTTTTTATCTCCAGCGGTTGAAGAACAGCAACTTCAACGTGAGCCAGATCGAGGAGGTGCGCAAGAACAAGATGATGAAGGACGTTGACGACGACAAGAAGCAGAAGCACGACGCCCTGATGGACGAGTTCAAGAAGGCGCACAGGAGGATGTTCGCCAAC
The DNA here is from genome assembly GCA_022606495.2 of Halesus radiatus. Lineage (NCBI taxonomy): Eukaryota > Metazoa > Arthropoda > Insecta > Trichoptera > Limnephilidae > Halesus > Halesus radiatus. Next base: position 443 of record JAHDVE020009831.1, on the reverse strand, counting down.
CAGCCTGACGCGCCCGCCAGACAGGAGGACAAGCCAGCCGAGCCAGCCAAGGACATTACCTCAACGGAGAGCTCGGTGGCCTCAGAGAAGGCGGAGATGCCGAGGTCTACGGGGTCTACCATTATTTTTGCGGGAGTGGTAAGTCAATTTTAATTTCTAATTTAATATATTATGAACACAAGACACGAGATGTGGGCGTGCTTCGTGATCCAAAATTCTGACCTTTATTTTCTTGCGCGTATAATAGTGTAGCCTCTCTCGGGGCTAGAAGCAAAAGGTACTACGTTAGTGGCTACGGTGGGTTTATTTGGAGACGACGTGCAACATATGAAATGCACTTCTATACCCGCCTCACTGGGTAATTCTGATGTTCTGAGGCAGTCAAAGTGCGATTTTTTTAATTAATAATAGTTATTAATTAGCTTTGAACGAAACTCTAGGAA
>JAHDVE020009830.1:0-26487 GCA_022606495.2 Halesus radiatus | reverse complement strand
GCAATCTTCACCTATTTTTTTTATTAAAGAAGCCAAAATTATTACAAAGTATGTCATGGGGGTCAAAGTAGGACAGGTGATACTTTGCCGCCGAATTACAGAAAAATGCATTGTGCAAACATAAATTGGGTAAGTTTATTCGATTCCGCGGGTGCTAATGAACAGATCAGAAAAGATCGTTTATTTAGATCAGTCACCGCGGCCGCAGGAATCGCTCACAAAGACAGACAATTTTGGTAGAACAATAATTTTGATAAGTTTTTTGTGGATCAGAGGAGCTCGACCAATGAGAGCCCGCTCTGTTTCGGGACCGTCGCCGGGAGCGACCGTAGGGGTGGCGGGGGTCGGAGAAATGTCCCGTTAGCACCCAGTAGCGTCTCGGGACGAAAACGAGGTTCAGGGGCGTAGGAAAAAGAAAACGATGACGTGCACTGTCATCATCACTTATTCGAAAACCCCGGAACTACGCTTGTCGAAAGCCAATATGTACTGAAATGGGGCGTTTGCACAAATCCTCATTTTGTGCAAACATAACAAGACAGGGATGCGTATCTAGTCGCTTCTATCAGGTTAAAATTAAAGTCGGGCGTTGCACAATTAATTATTTGTGCAGACAAACAAACAAGACAGAGACGCGTATCTAGTCGCTTCTCTCTTTCTCTCTCGTTTGTGGTCAGGTCGTCTGTTATGAGCCTGACCAGTACTACATGACAGCTCGATCGAGAACGTATCGAGTCGTCTCTCGTTCGAAACTGCACGAACTCAGTAGTTGATTTCGTATCTAGTCGTACCACCTACTGAGTTATGTACTGGTTGATGTTATGCAAATGGAGGGTATTACAAACTTTGATAGTCACGTCTGGTATATTCTCCCCTCGGTGCAGTAACGTCTGTGCCTAGCTGTGAAGACGTGTACTCCGGCGGTGACCTCGCCGGCCAGTCCCTCTGGGCCGTCGGAGGGCGGTCCTCATCGGCACCCTTGGGCTGGCGTGGGTCGGTGCGGGCGTCAAAGCTGGTACTGGTGGTGCAGCGGATGCGGGTGTCGCAGCGGATGCGGGTGTTGCAGCGGATGCGGGTGTCGCAGCGGATGCGGGTGTTGCAGCGGATGCGGGTGTTGCAGCGGATGCGGGTGTCGCAGCGGATGCGGGTGTTGCAGCGGATGCGGGTGTCGCAGCGGATGCGGGTGTTGCAGCGGATGCGGGTGTTGAAGCTGGTGCGAGCGTCGGTGCCGGGAGTATGACCGCGACTTTGACCGCTGGGCGCACGTAGATGCCGGTGGCTGTTTGTATGCGGACAATTCTTACTTGTCCGTCAGCGGCGGGCTTAGCTTCGATTACACGTCCGCGTGGCCAGCTGTTTCGGGGTAGAGCGGGGTCCATGATGACCACCAAGTCGTGCTCTTTGATGGGGTCGGCCCGGTGGTGCCATTTCTGCCGGGCGGCCATGGTGGGGAGGTATTCACGAAGCCACCGCCTCCAGAACATGTCTGCCAGCTGTTGGCTTATGCGCCACTGGCGGCGGAGGCATACCTCCTCCTCCTTTTTGTCATATAGTGACAGGTGAGGGCGTTTTCCCGCTGACCCCATTAGAAAGTGGTTGGGGGTCAAGGGCTCCTCGTCTCTCGGATCAACCGAGACGTGGGTCAGGGGCCGGTTGTTGACCACGAACTCGGCTTCTGCAAGCGCCGTAAGAAGTGTCTCCTCTCTCGGGGCTCTTTCTTTCAGTGTAGCTCCTAGGGCTCGCTTCACTGAACGTACTAGCCTTTCCCAGGCTCCCCCCATATGGGGACTCAGAGGTGGGGTAAAGCGCCACTCGATACCCTGTATGGCTAGGGTATCCTGCATCCTTGCGTCTTGGCTGAGCGACTCCACGGCATCTCGGATTTCATTGTTTGCTCCATGAAAGTTGGTACCGTTGTCGGAGTACATCACTGCTGGTTGTCCTCGGCGGGCCGCCATCCGTTGCAGGGCCATGATGGCCGAGTCAGCGCTCAGCGACGCAGCCAGTTCTAGGTGTATGGCGCGAGTGGAGAGGCATGTAAATATGGCCCCGTAGCGCTTTTCTCGGCGTCTGCCAATCGTGACCTCCATAGGGCCGAAGTAGTCCAGTCCGCAGTGTGTGAACGGGCGGACATGGTGCGTCAGGCGAGCTTCTGGGAGCGCTCCCATAATGGGTGGGACGGGCTTGCTCTTCCGCATTCGGCACGTTGGGCAGTCGTGGGCGATCTTCCTGCTAGTGGTACGTAGCCGCAGTACGAAGAAGCTGCCCCGTACCTCTGCGATGGTCTTCTCGGTGCTCGGGTGGTCCGCCTTCTGGTGGTAGTGTCGGATCAGCAGCCGAGTATAAGGGTCATCGCCATCTAGGATGATCGGAGTCTTGGCTATGCTCGTGGCTCCGGTTACTGCTTGCAAACGGGAGCGCATCCGCATGACTCCGTCTGGGCCGAGGAAAGGCGTCAGGCTGTTTAGGCGGCTAGCGGCGGGCAGCGCCTGGCCGTGCTGTATGTTGTGAAGATCGGGGGTGAAGGCATTCTCTTGGGACCTGATCACCCATCTGCGTTCAGCCTCCTTGAGCTCCTCGGCTCGTAGCGGGCCTTCGGTAGGTCGGCCCGACCCCATCCGGCAACGCCTTATGAAGCGCAGTATCCATGCTGTGGCGCGGATGAGGCGGTACCATGAGGAAAACCTCTCGATAGCGGGCAGGGCCTCCCCGGCCGTGGATATGAGGCCGACATATTGGGGCCTAGTCTCCAGGATCGAGTCATCGGGCTTCGTGGTGAGGGCGCGCTCTTCGGGCCAGTCCTCGTCGGGTTTCGTGATGAAAGCAGGTCCGCAGAACCATTCTCCTTGCAGGGACAGGTCGGGTAGTGCCAAGTCTCGGGTGCCGATGTCAGCGGGGTTTTGTTTGGTTGGAACCCACCTCCAGTCAGCTATGTTGGTGAGTTCGTCGATCTCGCCCAACCGATTCGCCACAAAGGCGGAGTATGTCCGTGGGTCGGTGCGTAGCCAACACAGCACAGTGGTCGAGTCGGTCCAGAAGACGGTTCTGCATATTCGTGCCTGACTTTCAGATTTAATAGTCTTGGCCAGTCTAGCCGCCATGAGCGCGGCCTGCAGCTCGAGGCGGGGAATTGATAGCGGTTTGAGTGGCGCCACCTTGCACTTGCTTGCGATGAAGGTGGCTCGCGGCGCGCCTTGCACTTCCTCAACGAAGTAGGCGACGGCGCAGCAGGCTTGCTCGGACGCGTCACTGAAGAGGTGCAGTGTAACGTTGCTCAGCTTGTGTCGGAGTGACCGTCTCGGGATGGACACGCTGCTTTCCCTCAGCAGACTCATCCAGTCCCTCCATCGCTCGGCATGCTCAGGGGCGATGGGGTCGTCCCAGCTGATGCTCGAGCGCCACACGGCTTGCAGTAAAATCTTCGACCGAATAGTGAGGCAGGCGACGAAACCCACCGGGTCAAAGATTTTCATGATGATGGATAGGAGCTGCCTCTTCGTAGGCCGTGTGGCTTCTTGGGGGCTGACCGCGTCGAGAAAGGTGTAAAGAAATCGGTCAGTCGACGGGTCCCAGACCAGTCCCAGTACGCGCTCCGTCCCCGTGGTTCCGCTGTTGATCTGCACTGCGGCGGTTGCTCGTTCACCGGGGAGAATCCGTGCTATAGCGGCCGGGCTGTTGGAGGCCCAGTTGGTCAGGTTGAACCCTCCCTTTGCAAGGAGGGCCTTCACGCTCTGGACCAGTGCGGCAGCCTCGTGTACGTTATCCACGGCGTCCAAATAGTCGTCCATATAGAATTTGGAACGAACGGCTGCTGCGGCGGCGGGGTGCTCGGTTTCGTAGTGCCCGGCCACTCTGTCTCGCACGTACTGGGCACTGCTGGGGGAACATGTCGCCCCGAACATCATAGATGTCAACTGGTACGTCTCTGGGTCCCGTGTGCCAGGCGACCTCCAGAGGTACAGCTGGGAGGGTTGGTCCTCTCTCCTGATGTGGATGCGCAGAAACATCTCTTGTATATCTGCAGCGATGGCCACATTTCCCTCTCGGAAGCGAAGGAGGTTCCCCAGGAGTGAGGACAGCAAGTCAGGGCCGGTCATCAGCTGGTCATTCAGAGACGTCCCTCGGCATCGGCTGGCGGCATCAAAGACGATTCTGATTTTCCCCGGCTTGTTGGGATTTGTCACCGCGAAGTGAGGAAGGTACCACTTTCGCGGGGCAGGTAATGATGCCTCGTGGGTTGAAAGCTTCCTGGCGTAGCCTTTGGCGACAAGTTGTGACATCTTGTCGGCGTACGCGGCCGCCAGGGTGGGGTCCGCCGCCAGCTTCTTGTCGAGAGATTGTAGCCGCTTCAGTGCGCACTGCCGGTTGTCGGGTAGCACGGTTGTCGGGTCTTTCCACAGGAGTCCGGTTTCCCACCTCCCGGTAGCGAGGGGGCGGGTGGTCTCTCCCATCATCGCTAGTGCTCTTGCGTCTTGTGCGTTGACCCGAGCTGCTGATGTAACGCCGAGGGAGTCGATGGCGAAGTTTGTCCTCACCAACTCCCTCAAGCGGGCGTCCGCGGCGGTCTCTGCTTGCAGGGCCAGAGTAGTGGCTGGGTCGTCAGCGCCAGGGTTTGTTCCCCCGTGAGCGATCCACCCTAAAGCGGTCCGCGACACTATTCGCGTAGTGTTGTCCTCACGGACCTCTCTTGATACAATCAGGTGGGCGTTGTCTTGCCCGATCAAGAGCTTCGGGGTGATGCGTCGTCCTGGCACTTGCTGCTCCGGCAGGTTCAGCTCGGCTATGGTGCTCGCGGTGATGGAGAAGGTCGTGTTCAACCCTGCGCCTCTGATGGTCAGCTTCACACGTCGGGAGCGGGCGTCGGAGGTGCACATGCCCTTCGCTCCGTGAAGCCGTACGGCACAGACCGGACCGCTTGCACCGGTCAACATCGCGATCTCGGCGTCTACAAGGGTCACGGTAGAGCCTTCATCTAACAGCGCGAACACTGACACTTCACTCCCTGCGGGCCCGCGAAGCACAACCGGCACAATTTTTAGCAGTACGCTATCGTCCGTATTTCGGCGTCATAAGTTTACTTCACCCACAACCGGCTCCGTTTTTCGCACTTCATGGAGCAACCGATGGTGGGGATGCCGGCACTCCCCCACCCCGCACCACACTTTCACTTTACACTCCCTCGAGTGGTGTCGACCGAGGCACTTTCGGCACAGGTTGCTTGCGCGCACGGTCTCCCAGCGGAGGGCGACAGATTTCCCGGCGAATACCGCACAATCCCGAATGGCGTGGAACTTGTTGCACTGCGCACAATTGTCACTTCGCACTGTCGCCCTTTTCCCGGCTGAAGACCGGTGGGCAGAGTCGGTCGCGGCACGCTTCCTGGGTCCGGGCGTAGCCGCGCTCGTCGGGGGCGCGGCCGCCGCATTCACTAACACTTGTTCGCGGCGCCCTCGATTCGGTCGCACCGGGTCGAGCATGCCGCTGATCGGGATCACTTTCGCGACGCTTCGCAGGAACATTGAGAGTTGCAATAGTGTGGCCGGGGTGGATTGGCCTAGCTGGCGCAACTCGAGCAGCCAAGACATCCTCAGGGTGCAGGGCATCTTGGCGGTGACGTCGGCTAGTAGGGCGGGGTTGGTGAGGTAGCCCTCCGTCCTCAAGTCTCGCAGGGAGGCCACCAAGTTCTGGACCGTCCCAGCGAAGTCGGCGATCTCTTCGAGTGAAGCTTCCGCTGACAGGTGCGGCAGCTTCTTCACCTTATTTAGCATAAGGTTGGCGATGGATCCTGAGCCACCGTACCGCGTCTCGAGGGTGGCCAGGATCTCTGGGACCTGTTCGGGGTCCAGCAGGAGGGAGTAGACAGCCTCCCGGGCCCTGCCTTTCAGCGCGCGCTGCAGTCTGATGAGGTTCTCGCTGGGTGTCAGCCTGCAGGTGTTGGTCGACTGGTGGTACTGCGCTATCCAGGCAGGCCACTCGAGGGGGTCCCCGGAGAACGTGGGGAGGTCCTTGGCTGTAGATTGTCGAGCAATGAGGGCAGTCATCCGGACATCCTCCTCGACGGACGGGCGGGGGCTCTCTGGTACGCGTGTCGATCGGATCGCCTCGGCAATCATAGCGCCGATCCGTGCCACGGTAGGGTCCTCGCCCTGCTGGACCCACTCTCTGGTATGCCGGGCAGTCTCGTCAGCGGTAGGCTGCGGCGGGAACAGCGGCGAGTAGCTGGGATGCAGGCGCCCGATGTTGGCGGGCTGGGACCCCGCGTGCAACTGCGAGGTAGACGGCTCTGCATAGGGCTGCGCGTAGAGTGGGCAGGCTCGTGGCTCGGCGTACGGCAGCGGCTCGGCATACGGCAGTGGCTCGGCGTAGCGTCCGGCCGGCGCTGCGGGGCAAGGGAGCACAGCGGGGCCGTACGCTGCAGCGGGGAGGGGGTGCCCCTCAGCCGGGGCTCGCACAGCACGTGCCTCTGCGTCGGTCATCTGTAGTCGCACTGGCTCGGGGATTGGCTGCACAGCTGCGGGTCCGTCCTGCTTGGCGGGCTGCATGGCCGACAATAGCGCGGCAAGCTGCTTGGCGTGCTGCTCCCTCAAGGCGCGCATCTCCCGTTGTAGCTGCCTCACGGTGTCCTCTGTGGTGGAGGAGTTGTTCCCAGCATCGGAGGACTGCGCAGTGGTGGGTGTGGGCGCAGCGCCAAGTGCAGCGCCGAGCGCAGCGCCGAGCGCAGGTCCGAGCGCAGTCCGAGCGCAGGGCCGAGCGCAGCGCCGGCGCGCGAGCGCAGGCCGAGCGCAGCGCCGAGCGCACCGGCGGGAGCAGCGTCGGGCGCAGGGGCGGGCGCAGGAGGGGGTGGGGCAGCGGCAGACGGCCCGGCGGCAAGCCACGTGGCGGCAGGCCACGCGGCGGCAGGCGGCGCGGCGGCGATCGCAGCGGCGGGCGCGGCGGCGAGCACAGCAGCGGGCACAGCGGCGGGCACAGCGGCGGGCACAGCGGTGGACTCGGGCTGAGACTCCGAGCTCGAGGCCCCTCGACGGCTGCGACGTGCAGGCATCTCGGCACGTACAAGGCACGAAGACGTACAGACGTCGCTTGTAGTCGAGAAGGCGTGCAGACGTCACTGAAGGCGAGAAGGCGAGAAGGCGAGAAGGCGTGCAGACGTCACTGAAGGCGAGAAGGCGTGCAGACGTCACTGAAGGCGAGAAGGCGTGCAGACGTCACTGAAGGCGTGAAGGCGTGCAGACGTCACTGAAGGCGTGAAGGCGAGAAGACGTCACTAGTAGTCGTGAAGGCGTGAAGTAGATCCTGGCTCAAGAAGGACCATGTACGGGACAAGATCTGTAAACTCTTGCCGCACGTTTTTAGAAGAAGAAGATCAGGCTGGCCACTTCGACGCTTCAGAGCAGGGTAGGAAGGAAGGGGAAGATGCCTTGAAAAAGGCAAACGATTTCTTGCAAGGAAGTGGTGAGGGCGAAGAGAAAGTCACGGTCGGTTTTCAGGCCGGGTGAAGATGCAGGCGAAGTAGGTAGAAGGCGTGTTGAATCCGTGAGAATACTCTGAATTTTAGAATTGTACGCATCGTTCAAGTACTTCGGTGCGATACCGTGCGGCGAATCGGGCAGTTTGAACTCGTGAATATTTCGCGAGCTGCCGTAGACTCTGTCAATCTTGGATCGACTTGATCAAAAAATTAGGATGTCAATCACGACCTTCTGCTTGAATTGAGCCTATTGCAATCTTCACCTATTTTTTATTAAAGCAACCAAAATTATTACAAAGTATGTCATGGGGGTCAAAGTAGGACAGGTAATACTTTGCCGTCAATTTACAAAAAAATGCATTGTACAAACATAAAATAAGTAAGTTTACTCGATTACGCGGGCGCTAATGAACAGATCAGAAAAGATCGTTTATTTAGATCAGTCACCGCGGCCGCAGGAATCGCTTACAAAGACAGTTTTTTGTGGATCAGAGGGGCTCGACCAATGAGAGCCCGCTCTGTTTCGGGACCGTCGCCGGGAGCGACCGTAGGGGTGGCGGGGGTCGGAGAAATGTCCCGTTAGCACCCAGTAGCGTCTCGGGACGAAAACGAGGTTCAGGGGCGTAGGAAAAAGAAAACGATGACGTGCACTGTCATCATCACTTCTTCGAAAACCCCGGAACTACGCTTGTCGAAAGCCAATATGTACTGAAATGGGGCGTTTGCACAAATCCTCTTTTGTGCAAACATAACAAGATAGGGATGCGTATCTAGTCGCTTCTATCAGGTTAAAATTAAAGTCGGGCGTTGCACAATTAATTATTTGTGCAGACAAACAAACAAGACAGAGACGCGTATCTAGTCGCTTCTCTCTTTCTCTCTCGTTTGTGGTCAGGTCGTCTGTTATGAGCCTGACCAGTACTACATGCCAGCTCGATCGAGAACGTATCGAGTCGTCTCTCGTTCGAAACTGCACGAACTCAGTAGTTGATTTCGTATCTAGTCGTACCACCTACTGAGTTATGTACTGGTTGATGTTATGCAAATGGAGGGTATTACAAACTTTGATAGTCACGTCTGGTATATTTTATTTTTTCTTAATGTTTTGTTTGTATATGACCTTATGTATAATAATATAAGTGGTGATGGTCCAGAGAGCACTAGTTCAGAATCGCTGGCCTAATAGATACTGGCGTTGCTCTAACGAGGCTAGTGAATTACCCGTAGAAGAGAAACCCAGCCTTGCCACACTTCTCCTTTCATTCGTGGAATTAACCTATGAATCCACCTACCTACTGCAGAGATACATTCTTAGAAAATTTGTTGTTGCACTTAAACACCGCCCAGAGGTGACTGCCAAACTCGCTCACACTCGTTACGATTGCACGTCAGTGAATCCATAGTAGCACTCCCGAATGAATCCACCAACAGAGACCGAATACAAACATTAAAACATTTTACTATCTTTCTAAAAGGAGCACTGACTCATTCGTTCAAAAGTTTTAATGCTTTTAGCAGTTACTTCTTAGTTTAACGAATTTGCCAATCGAAACGGTGTAAATGATGGATTTCACGAACCAAACATCGGGGTGTTAAGTTTTTATTACTTGTGCAAACGATGCAACAAGTACCGTACGATACAAATCCAGTTAAAAAATATCAAAGTGAAATCATATTGTAAAATGTACCTATTCGAAACTTACAGAGACTGTCGCAGTAAAATTTTGAACGAAGAATACCGATATAACAAATTGAAAAAAATACTCCAGAAAAAAAATTAATGACGGTGCAACTCATCTTAAAAAGCTTACGTTTTGCAGCCTTCGTGAAAAGTTCTTAATATCCACAGTCGTGTCTTAGAATACAGAATTACGCATATATTATCTTCTTAGATTGGATACAGGGTATTACAATGAAACGTGAATCTAAACCAAAAACGATATTCCTTGACCTAACAACCCTCATAACCTGAGAAGCTTGAGAGCCCGTCGACGAGAATGCGTCGAGACTAGAGGTGAGTAAAAAAACGTAAAACCGTTTTTATGAAAGCGTTTAAGTTAGGAAACGGTTGCAACCGTTTCGAGGATTTTAGAAAAACCGTTTTAAAAAATCTGTAACTACTTCTGCAATAAACCCGCGCGAAATGATTCCACTAGAGGATACTTCGCTTGAGAATTACGCAAGAAACATTTAAAACAGCGCCCCGCAACATTTACTAAACTCGTAACCGCCGTAAACCGTTCAAAACGAACGCTTTCGCGTGAAACGCTTTTTCCCGACACCCCGTTTCTGACCGTTGCGGGAAAACGCTTTAAAAAATGTAACGCCCTCCCGCAACGCCGGCCCGCAACGCTAAACGCGAAATGCCGTAACCCGTTACACATAACGCTTTCTTGTAAAACGCTTTCTCGTGAAACGCTTACGGCTTCGAAAAACGGCTTCGAAAAACGGCTTCGAAAAAATTAAACGCCCGACTGCAAACGCCATGCGATATTTGCCGTGACCCGTTGCAAACAAACGCTTTCGCCGCATCGTTCACCGCGAAATGTTGTAGTTTAATAATCACGATAGAATGGTTTCCAACGTTTTCGAGTTTGGGAGCTACTTTTTACCTTCATTTTTCGTGGACATCAACTTCTAAAAATAATTTTATAAGGATTTTAGCTGTTTTTTTGTTGTTTTAGTATTTCGGAACTGCAAATAAGTACGAATCTAGCAAAATTAATTTGTTCTACAACCATGGTATTATTTTTATCTTTCATGGTTATAAATTTAAATTATGGGAATGATAACTATTTTCTCCGTAATTGTTAAGATTAAGAAAGGACTCTTTGATGTTTTGGGCACGTTGAGCGGATGACCGAAGAGAGATATAAAGAGCATATATGACGTGGAAGACAATGGTATAAGAAGTCGGGGACACCCGAAGAATATATGACATAATCAAGTGAATCAAATACATACTAATAATAATAATAATAATAGTTGGATGATTTGTATAGCGCCGTTTTTGTGAAAAATCACCTCAAGGGCGCTGAAAAACGGCAAAAATAGAGGTAATATAAGAATAGGAAGTAATATTTGTACAGCGCCCCTGAGGTGATTTCTCACAAAAGCGGCGCTATAAAAATCATCCGATTATTATTATACTGGAGTCGGTTATAATACGATATATGAATGTGAATGAAGCAAGGAGTCTATACCGAGACAAAGTTGTGTGGCGGTCTATCCTCTCTGCCTATCCCTGCTATGCAAAAGCATGATGGTTAATTAGTTCTCGTAGTTATAAATGCCGTATATTCGCGTATAATATCAGCCGGGGTATCTCGACTTGAAAGAAGAATGTAAAGTGTTTTTTAGACTAGAAGGAAAAAATAGTGTAATGATTGTAATGTACAGAAACGGCAGACCTGCTAGTGATAAAAAATATATATTCTCAAGCAAACACCGTTCCTTTTGATGCGATCTCTTTTCCTTTCGTGGGTACGTACTTCACCGAGTAAATCCATCTTTGAAGTAAAAAGAGAGTGTTCATGAAATACAATATAATGAACCACCACCAGCTAATGTTAGTAACGTAGAAAAAAGGTTAAACTATTTACCGTAGTGAATTGTGGCTCATTAAGCAAAACGTTCTAATTTTTACTATTCGCCTTTACTTAATCTGGCTAGGTAATTCAAACCCGAATGTTTACAAAAAAGCCGACAGATCTGTTTATGGCTTGTCTCAAGTAAGTAATAATAATAAAATGTGGCAGATAATTAATATTATCTTTCCAAAAAGGGCCCAAGCATTTTGGTAATATCAAATATGGCACCGGCAAAATAAAAATCTTCGATTGTTCAGTGCCACATTTTAGGTGACACCGAAATACGCAAGATTGATTATTATTGTTTCGATTTTTAGATCATTCTGGAAGATTCCCTTTTCAATCCATACATGCAGTCATAAAGTATATATTATTTGGGGAGATTTAATATTTGAGCATTTTGTCAGTTTAGTATGCGAAACATTGTCTTAACGCGACATTGACAAGTGCCGTCGTTCCTCGTTCAGTTTTATAATTTGTTGTTATTATTATATCAAGACTATTTTACCGACTTCTATGATGTCGTCGCATAAACGCAGAAAGGTTAGTGTTCTATGGACACATTTCGAAACTGTTGGGGATGATTTGGCCTCGTGTAATATATGTAAGACGCGCATTTCATTTAAATCTACTGTGTCTAATTTGAAAATGCACCTAAAGAGAAAACATCCCCTAGTATATTTAACTTTGTTCAATTCGGAAATCTCCGGTCGGCAAAATGTGATTCTTCCGCTGGCTAGAGTGGCTAGTCAAACTATAACCGAAAGTGATCAAACAAGTGTGAGTGTGAGTGCTTCTGAATTATCAGCTCAGTCAGTTGAAAAAACACAGGTCATAGCCAGCACTTCAGGTTTTTCTCTTGGAAAAAAGACACAGCAAAATATTATGTCTTTTATTCCAAAAACATTAGTTCGCGGGAGAAAAAACAAATTGACGATTTGGTTATGGGCCTCTTTATAGAAGATCTTCAACCCTTCAGCATGGTTGAAGATAGTGGTTTCGTCAAATTGATGGCTGGTGTAATTCCATCATACACTTTACCCAACAGAAAATACGTGTCAAATAATTTGTTGTCATTGCATTACGATAAATGTGTTATTAAAGTTGTAGACTTGTTAAAAACTGAGGCAACGAGTGTTTGTTTAACTACAGATCTTTGGTCTTCTTCCACGACCGAGAGTTACATGGCTATAACGGCACACTTTTTTACGAAAAATTTTGAACTTCAAACCGTTTTACTGGGTTGTGCCTCTTTTAGCGGGCCCCACACAAGTGTAGAGTTGGCTAAAGAATTTAAAAGGATCGTGGAAAAGTGGGAGTTAGGTGGAAAGGTGCTAGTTGTTGTGTCCGATAATGCATCTAACATCAAGGGTGCTATAAATGACATTCTCAAGTGGAAACACTTTGGCTGTTATGCACATAAAATAAACTTAATCGTTCAAGATGCGTTAAAAATTGTTTCAGATACAACCAATAAATTTAAAACAATCGTTAGACATTTCAAAAAAGTAACCTGTCTACTGAAAAATTATTAAAATATCAATTAAATTCGGGATTTGTACAACCAAAGAAGTTACTGCAAGAAGTTCCGACACGATGGAATTCAACATATTATATGTTAAAACGCTTATCGGAGCTTCAAGAACCTGTACAATGTACGATAGCGGTAATTAACAAAAATCTACCGTGTCTTGCACCTGAAGATTGGAAACTGTGCAAGCAATTAATCGAGATTTTGGAACCGTTTGAGCAGGTTACGAAAAACATCAGCGGGGAAAAATACATGACTGGCAGTCTTGTTATTGTTTTAACATCGGGCCTATTGAAAGTTTGTGAAATTTTATCGAAAGAAATTTTAGGTGCACAAGCAAAACAAGTCGTGGCAAAATTAATATTAGGAATAAATGATAGATTCAACGACATTGATCAAAATGAATCCTTAGCATTGTGCACATTATTGGATCCGAGATTCAAAGCGCGTGCATTTAAAAGAACGTCAGCGGCTGAGAATGCTAAGATGAAAGCCATCGATTTAGTCATTGAACTCTTAGATGCAGAAGCGGGAGAAGTTAAGATAATACCACAATATGTTAATATTACCCCCACAAAACGTCCCGAACTATCAATTCTATTTGATTCTGATACCGATTGTGAACACCATAGCATCGCCAGTTCCTCGCATTCCAGAGCATCACGAGAAGTGATAATGTTTTTGGAAGAGCCCCTATTGCCACGACAAAATAATCCATTAGAATGGTGGAGACAAAATCAATATGTGTACCCCAATCTATCCAAAATATTCCGCAACAAATGCAACTTCTTGGCGACGTCAGTTCCCTGTGAGCGAATGTTTTCAAAGACAGGATTAATTTTAAGTGACAGAAGAACAAGATTAAAATCCAAAAAAGTCGAGCAACTGATGTTCTTGAATATTAATAAATTTTGAATCTTTTAAAACTCATAAAAATATTTAACCCAAAAATAAAGTGATGTAATAATAATATAAATGAATGCTGTAGTACTAATATTGAATCTCAGTTGGCCGTTATTAATTGAAGTATATAATATTATCAGAGTGTGTGCATACTTTTGTGGCCTTATTTGTGATTGACTTTATTTTAAATTATCGCTAAAGTTGACCCCAACCCCGTCCTCACATTTTGGTAAGTTCATGTATATATTTTTAATAGGAAGCCATGATGCCTATGATTTATAGTATCTAAACAACCTACATATATTACTTTTTATCATTCAACGTAATTATAACAGACGATAACTTTTATTTATTTTATATTTATGTATTTGAAAAAAAATTACGTTATTTTTAAACGGTTTCTAGAAACCGTTTATTTTAAGAAACCGAAACGGTTTCGGTTATTTTGAAAATGAAACTGAAACGCCCACCTCTAGTCGAGACCTATACCGAGCAAGGGAGGATGGATAGGTACAAGCTAAGAGTATGGATACTAGGCACAGGATATCCAGGATGCTACAAGTGCCTCGTGGACGATGTGCTGACCAACCTAGAGATTCTAAGAGAGAAAGATCACTTTGGGCAAAAAGCAAATGGTCATCAGAAGTGCAATGATATCAGGTAAGATGACCAAATCTCAGTAAGAGCTGTATGACCATCAGAAGACCGGGTAATATCGATACTCCTTACGAGTTACGACTAGATCCAGCCAAAACCCCCAAAATAGAGTCGGCTTTCTGACCGCTACAATCAACAAATATAACAGATATACGACTTCTCATAAAACGGAATTTCAATGCCACAACTTAATGCGGACAATATTATCGTAGTGTCGATAATTATAATCCGATGATATGACAAGAAGTGTCTCTAGCTAAACTAATTAAAACTTAAGCCTAACAAATACCCGAAGTGAAGCACGCATGAGATTGCAGGTATTGTGAATGCTTTGCATGTCAATCAACTGAGTGAATGTTCAATTAACAAAAAAATCAATCTTAAAACGTTGATAATATGATAATTCCGATAAATACTAATTATTATCCAGCTCGTAGAACACTTATAAACTTAACGGATAACCTATTGTTCGATTGGTATTTGTAATAAATATGTATTCCCTGTCCAACAATACCTGTATTATTTACAGTGTGTAAGTAAACAAACATGTCTACCGTATTATCTTTATGAATTTAATCTCGCACGGTGTTAAAAAACCCATGTGTGTAGCAAGCGGATATCTTCCAGAACATCTAATAAAAACATATGATCTCGAGTAATCTCCAGTGACGTGCTTATAATGTTTAGGTACTTAATTAGGTGGGGGTAGGTAATTAATGTATGGGGGAGTTAGCCCTTGTGTACAAGGAAATAATTATTTGCATCATGACGACCAGTACTTGTTATAAGGCCTATCCGAAAAATTATTACAAAAAATTTGACTTTTGCAAAGTTTTGTTTTTTTTTTTTAACTCAAATAGCAGTCAGATGAAGAAAATAAAATCCTCACAAGGTGGATATAAGTAATCACATAACTCAGAAATTTTAGTTAGCTAGAAAATAAAAGGGTCTGTACACTACAGGGTTATTCAAAATGATGAACTCAATTTCACACGTTCTCCTCTGATATACTCGTACGCGTTCGGCCCGGGCTTTTTCCTTTACAGAATCATCCAGTTTTCTCAAATTGGTGATAGCAACGACAAATGCTCTTTCTAGTTGGAGGTTTAATGTTAAAATGGGGATGAAAGGTACTCTAGTTTGCACGACTATGGATTCGAAACATCTGTTTCTAGTGGTATGTAGATCATTCACATAAAACGTACAATTCGGGTAATATAGCTGTACGAAACTGGGTCCATCATTTTTTACAACCCTGTATAAATATTATTGTTGAATGAAGCAAACCAGTTTTGAACAACCTGTTAAAACTTACATAAAATGTACGATACTAACAGCAAATAAATAATATCATAAATTTTTATGAGCTTTTCTCTTCTTGGAGATGTGCATCATCATCACGTGCCGTCTTAATCGGTATTTCTGCGGCACGCTTCAGTATCTCTGATGGCTGTTGGCATTCGTACTTGCTTCTTTGCTTGTTGTCGTCCATCCACTATCTCAGTTATTTTCATATTAGTCACACATGTGTAGGTGTCCATAGAAGACAACATTATGTTTTGTGTTAGTTTAAGAGATCAGCTCCCGTGTACTGTTGGCCTGGTTCAAAACTTGGGCATGGGATGTGAAGTGTGAAGGAATCCCATTTCATCCCAACCGTTTTCTCAGAATCCACATCTCGAATACTTGGAGTTAGTCGATTGCCTCCTTTTTTAAAAGTGAAGCTTCAAATCCGGATAGCCGAGTGGACCACACATAGCGATGCTTGGCTGTTAGAAGTTTGATATATTTTTTAAATATGAACCGGAGTTCCCTTTCAATCAGCAAAAAGGTTCGTCTTGAAGAAGAATGGTTCGTCCTGTATAGAATTTGAAAAACTAATATTATCGAATTGGAAATATTCTTATCCCTTTTTCTTCCCACTCAGGTCACGTTGTGCCATATCTGCCTCCAAATGACAGTACTCATAAAACTCGTTCTATCTCCTTTTCCCTTATGATCATATATGTTAAAACATAAAGATAGAGAGAACGCCCGCTTTCTCTTCACATGATATATTATTGTTTAGACCCGAGGGGCTGTCAGGTCATGTCAAGAGTTAGCGCAACAAAATATCACAAATGAATGAGATCGAAGCGAGAAGTATGTGCCAAGATAGTTAATTTGTTCATTATTAATTTTTGTAACTTGGCTTTGTAGATTTAATCACCATCGCCGCCACTGACTTACTTATCTCACTCGACAGAATACAATAAGGTAATATATATTTTAATCACACGGGTTTACGTACCCGCTCCGTGCTCACTTGTTAATGGACGGTGATAAGCAAATAATTATTGTCTCTTGCGACACTCGACTGGCATACATCATACTTATGTACTTACAGGATTAATACAGCCTTCTCGTAACGCATTGTGTCTCGGTGATAATAAATGCTCGTTATTATATTGAATGATTACAGTATCAGCTCGCTGATAATTAAACAGGATCTGTCAAATAATTAATCGAAATATTATCGAATACGAACCAGATTTTTTTGCTTGTCAGAATCAAAGACAATCAAAGATAATTGGGCTTTTGACATCTTTGCTTCTTATACGAGTACATTGAGTTACTTATGAACCTATACTCACTGTAATATCCACAATTTAATTACCTATATCAAAGGTAATGTACCTGTAAGGCCTCAATATAATAATATATGGAAATGAAATTGCCAACAGTTTAACAATTTTTTTGCGGTATTCTTGATCCAGTATTTTTACATGATATATGGACACATATCCGTCGTTCGAAAATGACCACTGTATCAGATATACTCCCTTCACTGCATACCTACTGGATTGATGAGAAAGATTTTTAGACATTTACGGTTTTTTTTATGTTTCTAGCTTCACTTTTCAAGGGTGTTATGGCCACCGTTTCAATAGATGAAGAACGGTGAGGGGAATTTATACTTGAATGTTATTTAAATGGGAAATTACAAAACTATTTCGATAATTGGAGTCGAGTTCAGATTTAGAGCAGATGGATTGTTGAATGATGGCGAAGCAATTCTAGATTAGGCTTAATAGAAAAAAGGATATTAAAGATATTTTGCTTAAAAAATATATGATCCATTTATTTAATCTGGCATGGGAATTTAAAGTTTAAAATAAAAATAGTAATTGATGGAATCTCGGTTTTGGTGGGATAGCCCTTTGTATTGACAGATTAAAATTCGAAGAAAAAAAATTTTTTTGCACAATTTTAAAAATGTTTTTTTTTTATTCACCAACGAAAAAAAAGAAATACCTACCGCAAGCGCAAGGTTTCTTTGTCTCAAATATTTATGACTTACAGACACATCCAAAAAAATCTGACACCGACCTTCGTGCATAATATAATAATAATATTACGACTATACTCGTAATAATCAGACACGATAAAATATTATCCACAAATACCTACGCCCCCTGAAACCCGTTCGTTGGTTCCGCTGAAATTTCCCCCTTCCGAGATAATTAAAACTGAGAAAAAATCTGCCAATTTAGCCAGTCTTTTCGAGTTGAAGATAATAGCTCACATAATGACAGTAATAATTGATTTTAATGGTTCAAATGCTACCGGTCTTGCGGCGTACGCAATTAACTCTGGGTCATTTTATCAAGAAACACATAATTGGATGCCTTCAAATTATAGGAAGCTACCGAGGACTCATTATTAACGGTGGTTTTTGCAGTCGATGCTTTCCTCTGACCACTTTGTGCGTAGGTAGGTATCCTGTATCCATTCGTATCCTTGGTCCTGCATACTACGAACTGATATTATGTTAATTTCCAATGCGTTTATGAAGAGTTGATGGCATAGTATTTATTGTAGATTTGTGGGTAAATTGTAAGCAACCCCGGCCATGGAGTATTGTAATTCAGGTCTCCCGCGAATGTCTTACACAATACACAAGAAAAAATCCACAAAAACCTTTTTCTCATTCTAAAATGTTTTGTTTTGGTTACAAAGAAAACATTTTTTATATTCAATTTATTTTTGATAACTTATTGAAGTTTGTACCTCATTGTAATATTTAATCATTGAAGAAGATAATATTAACACATCCCAACTGAACCATGAAACCGAAAAAAACAACAGAAAATAAAAAGATTTCAGTCGCATCTGGGACTCGAACCCAGGACCTCTACCTATCCGGGGTAACCGCTTAACCAACTTAGCTAATGAGACCAGTTCAATTTACAGTTTAGTTACACCGATATCATACTTCAAGTTCAAGGCTTGTTAATATTATCCTCCATTTATTTTTATTTTTTATAAAAAAAATTGTTACTTTTAATTAATGTGAAAATCAATGAATGTGTTTATCACAATGTGTCCTTTAAAGGGGTCTTGGTGTAATGGCTGTAATGCTATTAAAGGGGTCGGGATGTGATGGCTGTAATGCTATTAAAGGGGTCTGGATGTGATGGCTGTAATGCTATTAAAGGGGTCTGGATGTGATGGCTATAATGCTATTAAAGGGGTCTGGATGTGATGGCTGTAATGCTATTAAAGGGGTCTGGATGTGATGGCTGTAATGCTATTAAAGGGGTCGGGATGTGATGGCTGTAATGCTATCAAAGGGGTCTGGATGTGATGGCTATAATGCTATTAAAGGGGTCTGGATGTGATGGCTGTAATGCTATTAAAGGGGTCTGGATGTGATGGCTATAATGCTATTAAAGGGGTCTGGATGTGATGGCTGTAATGCTATTAAAGGGGTCTGGATGTGATGGCTGTAATGCTATTAAAGGGGTCTGGATGTGATGGCTGTAATGCTATTAAAGGGGTCTGGATGTGATGGCTGTAATGCTATTAAAAATAGCAGACAAAATAAGAGAAAGCATAACAGTTTAATAAATTCTTATTATTACTGATACATAAGCAAACTTCTTATAATAATATATTATATTCTCGCTAACTGCACATAACCTACAAAAAACGTCCGATTTATGCTGTGACTAACGAAGTATCAGATGCAAAGATAGGACCATTGCGGTGGTTAAAAAAAAAATACCAAACTCTTCCCCTCTTCACCGCGGTAGGAATATTTTCCATCTGTGACGGAAAGCAAAAAAAATGTGTACCGTAACGTCCCAATATTTCCTGTTTTGTGTAAATGTTTTCAAAATAAGATTCGCATGAGACGCGGCAGCCTGGAGGAGCTATAATTTCAGTGCCTGTCGAAATCGTATTTTTTCTTTCGCTATTATTTTCATTGTGTTCCCAATAATAACGCCGGGTTTAAAGCGATAGCTCCGTTGCGAACTCTTCATCTTCCTCTGCGTACGTATACAGTACAAATCTAACGTCACGACTTGTCCAGCAAAAGAAAAATAAGTTACGTAAATTTTTCATTAATTGCTATGTTGTGATTTTCTATCGTGTCATGCTTCTAGGAAAATTAGGACTTGATTTTCCCTGTTATTACACTGTACAAGCACAGGTGCCTTCATATTGCTTCGTAAAACTATTATTTACAGGTAGGTGTACCTAAACCTACCTTATCTGTATTGTAAGCACGTCGATCTGATGATCTGATGTCCCCATTACTAATAAATTTATTTCCTTCTACCCTTGTCGTACTATTTTTGATGTTTTCAAATGTTTTTAAATGTTCAACACAATAATTAATGGATGCATGTTTCCCTGAAAATAACCGTAAATCTCTATATATACAATTAATATTTGTCTCTCTGTCTTCGATTTTCTCGAAAATTACTTGACCGGTTTCGCAGAAAATAACGCAGTTTGTTTTTATTAGTGCCGGGCAGGTTTAGAGAGTAGTTTGAATGATATCTTATATATAAAACTATTGCTATAACGATTTAAAATTAGTATGAAAAACATCGAACCCGCCATGTTGTATTGAGGTTAGCCCATAGATATACAACTCTAGGTAGCCACATATTGCATATTCAAAAGAAAAAGGCTTGTTTGTGTAGAATATTTTCGAAATATAAAACACAAGCATGTACCTACTTAAGAACTTCATTATTTAAATATGTTTCGAAAAAATAAATGTTTGGAATTAGATAAAATTTTCTAATAAATGTTTCTTTGTTTAGAGATAGTAATAGTCGTTACAAGGTATTACTTTTGCTGTCAAATCAATTATGGCACCAAAACGACAAGCAAGAATTAACAACTTTATTTTTTTGCTGAGAATGAGGCTTCACTCTATTATTTATTATATTATTAGATTGGAATAAGTTCCGTATCATTTGAAATAATACATACACTATAGTGAAAAGTAAAATTTTATGAAACATTACAATAAAAGTGCTAAATACAATAACGTTGAAGTTGGCTAGCTCGTGCTCAATACGTAGAATGAATTAGATTAACTGCGTCAATAAATGCGTAGTTATCATAAAAAAAACGTCACATAAAAATATATTCGCATTTTCCGGTTTGAGGCACGTTATCAGCCCACTCGACTTCGACATTGAACTCTTGCATAAAATAAAACAGTTTTAATGTAAACAATATATAATGAATCGCTTGCACGTTTTTTTTTTATTTAAATATTTTTTCAGGAAGGTTTTCTACGACTTTTTATTGGTGTTTGATAAGGCATAATTATACATTATAAAAATTGTGCCAGCTGTCAGGTGACTGTTAAATTATCCAAGCACATATATGTATTGAATTTGAAAACAACGTACGATAACTGGAATCGTCAAATACAATATCAATCTTGAAAAAAATTGTACTTTTTATCACGTATAATAAAAAAATATGAATTTTATATAGTGACGTCACGAGCTATAAAAAAATGTGGGGGGAGTCTGTGTAACGCCGACCACCAAATTCCCCTGACCACCCCCTACTTTTACGAAATTATAAATTTAAAACATAGCTATGCCGTCTGTAATTTTCAGGATGCATTGTGGATGCATCACCACCTAATTTCATATCCATAGAGTGGTCATAACTAAGCCTGTCGCATTAAAACTATCATTTTTTTAAATTATGTTTACATCGATTTATTTTCGGGGTACACTATCTTCAGCGAAGATAAATTATTTTGATTTATCATTAATATTAATCTAAATATTTAATCATTTACTTAATTAAATAATGTTTCATGTAAATAGTACACGGGATTAGCTCGATAACCCCGACAACTTTGGTTCCGTATAACGCCAACCACTTTTATTAAATAAATTCTCCATCCTATTTTAAATAAACAACTTTTCTGCGACTTTGTGAAAAGACGTGGTAAATTGGATTTAAGGACACCCGAAACAACATGTTTGGTGAGAACTAGAGACTTCAACAAGCAGCAAGTTAACAAGATTTTAAATTGTTATAGCATAAGTTACAGGAAACATACAGTGCATAAATTACACTCAATATGAACATAAAGCATGTGTTGACATTCTGAAGTGTTTGAAAAATTATTCAAGTAACCATTGTATGTTTACTAATTATATTTATTTTATATATATACACTGCATGTAGACAAAACCGCGGTGGTCGGCGCTATAAGCCATACTTGGGGAAACTGTCATTTTTTGACATGTTAGTTTTTTTTTATTATTTTGCTTATTTAATACGTATAATAAATACGGTTTTATTGTTGTTTAATTCGTGTGTAAATTGTAATTGATTTAAAAAAAAAAAAGAGTTCCGATTTTCTTTTTAGAATTATCATATTCTCGGTTGGACAAAAGAATCGCATAATTTCTATCCAAACCAGTTTAAACGCATACAAGAGACTCATTATGAGAAGTGGTTTATTTTTAATCTTTGAATTCAAAACAATCCATTTATTTCTAGAATCAAGCACTTACAGGCTTATCAAATAATTTGAATTAAAATGTCATTCTATTGTGATTATGTGAATTTTTGGCGGTGGCCTTGCATTGCAGATAAATGCCATTGTGTTGAATAGAAAATGTATTTTCTTAATTTCTATAGATTGAAAACTTCGGGCAGAACTACACACTGCCAACTCAGGATTTAGTATATATATACTAAATCATATATATGTTGTAAAAGATTACAATTCAGTATTTTCCACAACATACTAGGTAGGTAATAAACGGTGTTTTCGTGCAGTTTCGTGCAATATATAAAAATCGATTATCATTTTTAGCAATACCTGACAAATTAATTCAAAGTTACAGTCGCAGCCAACGTGCGTATATGATGCATAAATGGAACCCAGAGGATTCCGAACTTTGCGAATGTGGACATACTCGTATTCGAACAACAGAACACATCGTAGAAGAATGTCCAGTTCATCAGTGTACCTAGGGTGCATCTGTGGTGGACCAAGTGACTTCCGATGCCGTTGATTGGCGGAATAACCTCTGCACCCACAATGGCTCCTCCACCATACGAAGAAGAAGAAGAATTCAGAATGCTATCAATTTATTGCTGAAAACAAATGTATGGCCGGTTTTCTAAAATTTTATTTGAGACAAAACCTGTTATGGGTGATTATGAACTCGATCAGAGAACCTAGGACAGTGTTTCCAAATATATAAATCAGTAACAATTATTTTTATAAACAATAATTATTAGCCTGAAACACTCATCCAAATTGAAAAAAACCTTTCCGAGCAAAGATAAATGTCGCCGACAGGACTCGAACCTGCACACTTCTGATGTCCGGTCAGATGCTCTACCGTTGAGCTACCTCGGCTTATCGCAAACCCGCCAAGTTAATCAATATATACTAGTGTTTCATTCAATAATTACTGTTTTAAAAAGCGGAGGACCTGGCACTCTAGATATGTCAATTTATCAAAAAAGTCACACGACTTCTAAATTGAGCTGGAAAAAAGGGTTGACTTAGCAGAAGGCTTGGCGAAAGATAAAATTTCAATGCCAATGTAATGGTAGAGCATCTGACCGGACATCAGAAGGGTGCAGGTTCGAGTCCTGTCGGCGACATTTATCTTTGCTCGGAAAGGTTTTTTTCAATTTGGATGAGTGTTTCAGGCTAATAATTATTGTTTATAAAAATAATTGTTACCCTTTGCGCTATGCACAAAAATTTTGTCTTAAGTTTTTAAGAACTTTAGTTTATCAATTAATATATAAATCAGTATTTGAACTCTTTTATAAAGTATATCGGAAAACTCTTAAATTTTCTCAACATTACACACGAAAGTAGCCAAGTAGAGAGTAAAGCACTTGCACCATTTTAAGCATCTATGTATTCTTTTAATTTACATAATCGGGTACTCGGGAAACGCTGCCGCAGGATGTTATCATTAAAACTGCATCTCGGGGATTTCATCAAGGATGCGGTGGGATGTTGGGGGAACATTGATTATTCTTAACTTATTTACGCCTCCATTTCAACATCCGCATGCTGCGCTTCTTATGCCACTATGCCGTACCTGCGTATCATTACCATTGTATAGTTGTTATTTTATTTGCTGAATAAGTAGGATCACAATATCAGTGTCTCCAATGCGGTTGAGCGTGATTTTCGATCTCTCTTTCTCGAATTAACAACCGCTAAACGTTGAACAATCGAAGTGTTGCCATCTTTGCAGTCGGGCGCACTGATGATTAAAAAAGTAAACAATTTTGACGATTGCATTTCAGGGCATTATAAAATAAGCACGTTTTCACAAAAAACATGCAGGTACTTTATTACATTATTATGGTTAAATTTAAGTTATATATTGACTTTATGAATAATATTCATGTTACATTGGCATTGAAATTTTATCTTTCGCCAAGCCTTCTGCTAAGTCAACCCTTTTTTCCAGCTCAATTTAGAGGTCGTGTGACTTTTTTGATAAATTGACATATATTCAGATATTCTAATGAATAGTTGCAGGGGGGCTGATTCTTCAGAAGGATTTGTTTAGGCTTTTTTCTATTTTGTATGAACAGATTAGTTATACCGGACGAGGGGACGAGGTTATTTGTGGAGGAATGGAGGGACGCCCGCATAGAAAGATTCCGCCACACAAGGTAGGGATTATTTTTTTCTTCGTTGAAATCTTATGCTTCGATTTACTGAAATGCGATTCATCGTGAAATACCAACGTCACCCACAAAATGCCGGACAAAATAATTCCTTGATGACTGGATTGTAATACCCTGTGGTTGACAGATACTTAGATACGTGGGGACCATTTGATTTCATTTTATCTCAGTAGGCAGTTAGGATACTTTAATATTGAGGCAAGATAAATTATTATGTATGAGATAAATTATTATGTAATGAACGAATATGATCGGAGAATGACAAATGAGTGTTTGCCAATGTTTAGCCATGCTCTCCAACTACTAGAATAGTAAGGTCATGTTATGTGCCTGATGTCCGCATCGTTGATCTAAATGTATCTTTAGGACAATTTAAATGTTGCGTAATATATGTTAACCCAATACCTCTAATCATCGATATTATATTCTCTAATGGATAAAAAAGCGGCTTTCCGTGAAATAAAGTTAAGCTACAAAACCGAAATCATTATTAAGAGATTCTTGCTTGTGTACTGGTGTACTGTATCAAGGGACTACTGCGTTTATAAGAAGGATATGCGGGTGGGTGATAGTTTTAACCAGTTAGATGCACTATCGGTGTGCACAAATACATCCAAACATGCGCTGTTCAAAATGATTTGCATGCAAGTGAGAATATTTCTGCAGGATGAAGTTAAACCACAAAAATTATGCACCTTTCTTGTTAAATGTGTTGCAACTACCCAAAACCTTCCAAATTTAATTATTCTTAGTTATTAATTGATAAACTAAAGTTCTTTAAAACTTAAGACAAGATTTTTGTGCATAGTGCAAAGGGTAACAATTATTATTTTTATAAACAATAATTATTAATCTAAAACACTCATCCAAATTGAAAAAACCTTCCGGGCAAAGATAAATGTCGCCGGCAGGACTCGAACCCGCACCCTTCTAATGTCCGGTTAGATGCTCTACCGTTGAGCTCAATGGTAGGCATCACGACCAGTGTCAAAATTCATCCTAGCTATCAATATCTTGCTCAATTTCAACTGAATAGTGTTACAAATAATTATTGTTTATAAAAATAATAATTGTTATTCTTAGTTACTTATTCTCAGATACAATATGGACGCATCAGTCATTTCTTACAACTTTCATATTTTTCCGATTATATTTATTTAGACTGAAGTGGTCATAATTTCAGGGACCATTTATGTGCATAGTAAAAGATAAGAAAACGAAAGTTCAGCTTAGTCGCGTCTTTTTATCGGTAAATTATTGATGAATTAACATAATCAAATAAGCTTATTTATCTAACACTCGGTGTGTTTGTCAAATCTTCTTCGGAAAAATGATTGAAGTTTATCCGAAAGGTAAACAGGTGGGTAATGTATTATGTCCCTGAACCTGAACTGGTATGTTTTATCTTACAAAAGGGCAGGGCTGTCATCCACTGGATTTTCGAAGGTTTCAGGTACCCCGTTATTTAAAGTTAAAATTTCCAAATAACTGTTACTTGTTAAATAACGTTTTTCATAAATAAACTCTCGGTTATAATAGTAGTACTTAAAATAAGTGTCAAATCACAACAATTAGTGCCTAATTGAATATTAGTATTAAAAGATAATTGCAAGTTAAA
This sequence comes from Halesus radiatus, assembly GCA_022606495.2. Lineage (NCBI taxonomy): Eukaryota > Metazoa > Arthropoda > Insecta > Trichoptera > Limnephilidae > Halesus > Halesus radiatus. The sequence goes on along the minus strand of JAHDVE020009830.1, from coordinate 730 downwards.
TACAAACATAATTACATAGTAAGCGTGTTATGGAATCTGGAATCTCGGTGGGAGGTCGAAATTTTATAATAGTAACCCTGAAAAAAAAAATTATACGTATAAAGCCATTTTTCTACGGCTATAGTTTTTAAGTAGTCATACCAAAAAATATCATTTTATTTGTTTGACAATTTTTTTTGTAATATACTTTTTCCCTTGTTACATTTTGTGAGTTCTATCGACTACGATACTAGGCTCACGAGCGTACCACGAGAATCGTAAAGATTCTACATGGAAAAAAAAACAAGTTGCCAAAGATGACTATCCGGGAGAGCGAGGCGAAGCCAAGAGTGTAGTAGACGCACTCGCCTCGCCTCGCCTCGCCGGTGATCACGATTCCAAATCCAAACCAGGGTGAAGAGGTAGGTAGCACTAGAATAAGGAACTCCAGTCCAATTTTTTTTAAGTTTATCAATAATAACGTTCACACTTAAATACCAGTTTTTTCTTCTAAAGTGGTTAAAATAATTTTCAAAGTTTCAATTTTTCAAAGCCGGCCGAAACGCTCCAAATCTATGGCCGATCAGTTTTGATCAGTTTTGAGGTTAGAATGTCAAATGTGAAAACAAGGATGCATTTTACCGTACATAATTTTATATTCTATTCATAGTAACCCTCTGTAATAAAATTATGTACCTTTTTATAAACTTTAACTCAAAGAATAATAATAGTATTGAGCATTAATATTGTT
>JAHDVE020009829.1:0-81351 GCA_022606495.2 Halesus radiatus | reverse complement strand
ATGGCGAAAGATATAAAAAACTTCGTAAAACAATGTATCCCTTGCCAGAAAGCGAAAGTCACACAACATACAGCAGCTCCACTATCGACATACGTTTTACCAGAAGACCGCTTCCGCAATCTTCATATTGATTTAGTTGGCCCTCTTACAGCATGCAACGGTTATCAATACCTGTTGACGATGATCGACAGATTCACCCGCTGGCCTGAAGCTGTACCATTAAGGGACATGTCTGCTGAAACAGTAGCAACCGCACTGATGAACCACTGGATAACTCGTCACGGTACCCCGGAGACGATTACTACAGACCAGGGACGTCAGTTCGAGAGCTTCTTATTTAAGAAGCTAACAGATAAATTTGGGATCAAACATACAAGAACCACCGCTTATCACCCACAGGCCAATGGCTTAATAGAGAGATGGCATCGTACTCTGAAAGCCTCTCTTATGGCAAGCGGCGAGCCGAACTGGTTGGAATATCTCCCACTAATTCTGCTCGGATTGAGATCCACAGTTCGTGAAGACCTAAAATGTTCCCCTGCTGAACTCACGTACGGTAGAACATTGAGACTGCCTAGCGATTTCTTCACCGAAACGCCTAGAGAAGATCCTGATACATACGTCGGTCGCTTGCAGAGGAAATTTGAAAATATAAAGCCAACACCTGCCAGCGCTCATGGATCAAGAAGGTGCTTTGTGCATAAAGACTTAGCTCAAACTACCCACGTCTTTCTCAGAACAGACGGTGGAAGAAAACCCTTTCAAAACCCTTATGAAGGCCCCTACAAGGTAGAAGAACGCGATGAGAAGACATTCGTCATCAGCATAAAAGGAAAACCTAAACGTGTCTCCATAGACCGACTGAAACCTGCTTTCATACCTGTAGAAGATAACGTGCCAATTTCCGCATCTCTCCAGGAACCACTCCCAGAAATCAAAAGAACAAGATCTGGTCGCAGAGTACATTTTCCCGACAGATACCTGTCGTAATGCAATTAAATTGGCAAATTAAATTAATTATTTTCTTTCTACAAAAAAACCATATTAATCTCAAAGAGGTTACAAGAAATTTAAAAAAATAATGCCTAAATATCATATTCAAGACATAGCTAACCATGTATATTTTTTAAAATTACTGATACTAAAGTCTACAATTTTTGTATAAATTTTGAACTCTAGTACTGTTGTATACAATTTTTTTCTCAAAACATAGCGCAGAAACACTATGTAGAAAGAAATGCATCACGGTCATCGACGAGATGAACCGTTGTAATACTGAAAAGTTTTTCATCTTTAAAAACATGTTCACCATGTAACTAATTGTAAGAAAATGAAAGGGTAAAGTAAACAAACCATTCAACTAGCTATAGTAATTTAAACATTATACAAAATCTTACACTAAATATAGAAAATGTATCATATATAAATATAATAGCATAAAAATATCTGTTACCTAAAGAACATGATAACATGTGTTATGCTGACCATATAATCAACATAACACATGTTAAAAGGTTATTACTAAAATTATTACGTACTGATATATTCATCATCTTACCGAAGCATAGGTAAGTAATCGTACAAAATATACTCTTGTTCGTTCATGAAAAATGATAATACTATACAACCACAATAACGATAAGTTAGAAATAAACACTCAAAATAAGACTCAAATTTCATGAACACAACTTTATATTTTTGTGATAAGCATAAATTAAAAACATTTAGATTTTAAGCTTAAGTTTAATAATAATTTTCTTTTTATTCCAGTGATAAGGAAATCACTTTGTTGAATAATATAAAAAATCCTGTATTATACTTACCATATATATATATGTAGATTTTAATCAAGCTTAAGTTGTCTGAAATAACGACTTGTATTTAATCGTAAGTCACTTGACTCCTTTATTTGCTCAAAGCAAAATGTTTATTTAGAAGGTAGCTTAAGTATTTATTATTTATACTATTAATACAATTTAAGATGACTTGTAAAGTGATGTTATATATTTAAAATAAGTCTTAAAGAAAAAATGTCGAATGTAATTATTTTTAGTTTATTTACAATATGCAAATGTAACACAATTATCTTTGATTTATATTAATCAACAATAAGCAATTTGGAGTGTATACTTATTGATCTACATCAAAGATAATTGTAAGAATATGTATTAGTATTACATCCATACTTTAAGATTATGTAATTTTAAGTCGTTTAAGAAACTGGGCGGAAGGTATGTAATATGCAAGCAATTTATTAGCCACAAAGTTTATTTTTTCTTATGGTAACCCTTCATTCAAATGTCAACCGGCCGACTTTCTGTTATCCACAGAACAGGAGAATCATTCACTTTTCTGCTCCCTGCTGATCCGGTCGTGTTGTCAAACTGGCTAGTAACTTGTAGATTTGCATAATGCATCACTTCTAGTCTTTTAAATATTCCTTCTGATTTTTGTACGCGTGAGAAATAAATCAAACAAATAGTGAACCTTTCTTTCATTTAATATCTCCGCGACAATCATTAACGTAAGCGTTCTGGTGAGTATTGGTAAGTATCATAGTACACTACACACCGCCGAACACATCTAAGACCGATCACCAACGTTAAAGAGGTGTGTGGCGTGCTACGGGCAAAACGCTCAATTTATCAGTACACTATACCTTATTACACACCCACACTACATTACACTGTTTAGAACACTGCATTTCCCTTTCCTTTTTATTATTTAACGGAGGTGTGAGGCGTGCTACGGGCAAAACGCTCAATTTATCAGTACACTATACCTTATTACACACCCACACTACATTACACTGTTTAGAACACTGCATTTCCCTTTCCTTTTTATTATTTAAAAGAGGTGTGTGGCGTGCTACGGGCAAAACGCTCAATTTATCAGTACACTATACCTTATTACACACCCACACTACATTACACTGTTTAGAACACTGCATTTCCCTTTCCTTTTTATTATTTAACGGAGGTGTGAGGCGTGCTACGGGCAAAACGCTCAATTTATCAGTACACTATACCTTATTACACACCCACACTACATTACACTGTTTAGAACACTGCATTTCCCTTTCCTTTTTATTATTTAACGGAGGTGTGTGGCGTGCTACGGGCAAAACGCTCAATTTATCAGTACACTATACCTTATTACACACCCACACTACATTACACTGTTTAGAACACTGCATTTCCCTTTCCTTTTTATTATTTAACGGAGGTGTGTGGCGTGCTACGGGCAAAACGCTCAATTTATCAGTACACTATACCTTATTACACACCCACACTACATTACACTGTTTAGAACACTGCATTTCCCTTTCCTTTGTATTATTTAACGGAGGTGTGCGGCGTGCTACGGGCAAAACGCTCAATTTATCAGTACACTATACCTTATTACACACCCACACTACATTACACTGTTTAGAACACTGCATTTCCCTTTACCTTTTCTTTACACTTCCTACGCAACAATTTAAAATTAGGGAATAATAAATAAAAATAAATTCAGCTTCAAACATTAATTTTTTACAATTTAATCACCTCGGTTGGTTACAACGGGTAAAATGATAGCAATAATTAAGCAATAAATTTTGATGTGAAAACGTGTGTACCTGCCTGTATTATAATACATTTTGAGATTTTTCTACTCCCAGGTTTCTATGTTGTATTATTTCCATCCTCCCCAATTCACGAAATGAACTAAAACGTAGAACGTGCTCCCGCCTACGTTTAAAATTATTCCAGTAAGACATGGCCATAGATATTGCTCTCCCGAGGATACATCTTGTCGGTTCCCACCATGGATAAAGGCCACGCGTAGATGTGGATTTGTGAACCATATTGAATAGCCAACCCCGGAGGGTTAAAGATTATTGAAACGGGATTGATTAAATCGATGGTAGAGATGAAAGGGGGATGACGAATTATTATAATTTATTCTTTTTATAATATTTAATGTTTTTTAAATGTCGGACATTTTTAAGGGGTATTAAATATCGATTAAGTAGTATAAAAGAACAATACTCGTATGTTCAAAGGGGGGCGGTTCGTCTGTTTGACAAACTGTTGTTAACATACCGATTGCCATTTCTACTGTGCAGACGCAATATAGGCATTCTGAGTGTGTTCTACAGATATTTCAATGGAGCCTGCTCGGAGGAACTAGCAGCGTTGATCCCCTCCGCGCCAGTGCACGTACGTGAAACTCAACAGGCACGAGCGGAACATCCGTTGAACACAGTTGATGTTGGTTTCTTGAGAACGGGTCGTTTCGCCAACTCGTTTTTGTGTAAATCGCCTCGTATGTGGAACGAGCTACCAGCATACGTCTTTCCTCCTACATTTTAATCCGAGTCTCTTTAAGGACCGAATTAACAAATCTCTTTCCAAATCCCCTCCTTAACCCACTTCACAACGTTTCCCAACCGGGTAGCGATATAGGTGCTGTTGTTTTTCTCAATAATTATAACACTTTTTGCTCTGTATCGACATGTAAAATATACACAAAAAAAAATCATCACGAACTTATAGAAGAAAAAATATTTATAAAAAAAATAAGTAGTAACAATGGAGATATAAATATATATATAGAACTGTGTCGTGGGCGTGTCCGTGTGACTAAATTATCTAACTTTTTCCTCACTTCTGAGGATATTTAAAAACATTTCAAGATGTCGTATAACGTTTCTTGATCAGAAAAAACATCTCTATTGTACTATTAACCAATCCAATAGAGGCGAAAGGTATTAAATAAATATTTTTAATGTAAATTTTAAATGTAAAATACATTACAAGAGTCCCAACTGTTCAGAGCCAATGAAATTCTGGCATTATAAAATATTATTACTTTAAAAAATATATTTACATAAATCAGTAAACGCCAATTCTGGAACTCTGAAGAGTTTTATCCCTTGTAATTATGTAGAATTTACAAATCTTTTTTTGAGAGTGAATGAAAAATGATCTGATGAAAAAAACGCGCCGTTCTGTTAATAACATTTGTTTCTCAGTATCCGACGTCGCGGGGCTCTGTTTGCGCGTATTCTGGCTTTGCATTTGTATGGAATTTTTCATATGTCGATGTTATTTTTTTTTTTATGAATATAATATTTTTTTTGGTGACTTTAAGCTCTATAATTGTTGTTCAAGAGAAAAACATTATTATTGAAAGAAATGAGGTATATTCGCTACCAAATCAGATGTCAATACTAATATTACGATAACGTTAATGTTAAATACCATTATTATTCTTCGAGTCAAACTTTCTAAAAAGGATCATTTTAACACTTGTGTTTAGTTATGGTTTGCTATGAATAGAATATAAAATTATGTACGGTAAAGCTCATCCTTGTTTGACATTTGACATTCGAACCTCAAAACCGACCGATAATAAATTTAATGCCCTTTGGAGGACTTTTAAAAATCGAAACATTAAAAATTATTTAATTCCAGAAAACTAACATGTTTTAAAAATAAATCTGTTATTTAAGTTAGAACGTCAATACTTATTTTTTTAAAGTGAACTCGTGTTCCTAATCGGGGTATGTTGTGAGACTAGAAAAAGTGGGAAGGGGAAAGAATTAAAAAAAAACACTGCTAAACCTTTGACGGCCTCGTGGTCGAGTGGTTATGATCCTCGGCTACGAATCAGGAGGGCGCGGGTTCAAATCCCAACGTGCGCAAGTTAATTTTATTTGCTTAATATGTGTTATTTCACAATTCATTAATTAAAAATAATATATAGTATATTTGCGGCACGTTTCACAGTGGTGGGTACTTTCAGTATCGCCCTGGTGAAAGACACCATTCAGAATCGATACGTTGCTTGAAAAGGCTTTAGCCGTGTTTCGTAACCATATCTGAATAGCCAGATACTTCTTCACCTTCCTCTTCCCATCTCCTTCCCCTCGAAAGTACCTTCAGTCTCACAACATAGTCTCACTAGCTCCAGATGGTTGGGAGCAGTTGGGACGCTTGTGCGGTACTAGCATAAAAATAAAAATAAACCATTTCGAGCAAAGTTTCAATTCTGAATGGTGGTCTTCCACCAGGGCGATACTGAGAGTATCTACCACACTATCACAATATAACGTAAAATAACTGTTTAACGTCAGAAACTTTTTTAGCGCACTAAAATCTAACATGCTAACGACTACACCAATGAGATTTATAAAAATAAAATATTGACAAAATTTAACAAATTAAAAAAATATTTTCTTATAGGGTGACGGTTGACGACCACTGCCCGTATTGGCATATTTTTAATGGCAGCGAGCTGTGCACACCGCGTGCACCATATGGCCACACGCACACTACCTCACCACACTCACACACACCCCTGTGTACGAGTACTTACACAGGGTACCTATTTACATGCTTACACTACACTGCATTGCGATATTACAGAACAGATAACCCTGTGTAATATTGATACAGGGTGACCGAAATAAAATAAAAGGTGTTGTATTTGGATTTATAAGAAGATCGAAACGACAATAATATTAACCTTTCTGATAGTTTACCTATTTAAGCACAGGTGACTCTAGTACTCCGACCTACAATATCTAGAGGGTGTGTGAATCTTAAAAACGACGCCTGAATCAAATCTGAATTGGTTCCCGAAAACATTTATCAAAAAGAAAGTGTATCATCTCGTAGTCAAAGATCGCAAGAAGCATTGATGGAAAAATACAAATTAAAAAATCTTCCATCAAAACATTAGAAGTTTCAACAAAAATGTTGATGATGTCAGTTGCAATAAATATAAATAAAGTGTGATGTTATCATCCCCACCGATTATTAGAAAAATGGCGAATAGAGAGTTTTTAGTAAACAAAAGCTTATATTTCTGTTTTACTTTATCCACTACTATAATAGAAGCATACGGTTTGTGCATACAATGTCTCGATTTATTTGTCACCATCGCCATCTACAGATCTCAATCACGTAATAACATTGAATGAGAATCTTCAGAGACATAATAAATTCTCAAACTCAATGTCTTCTTGTAAGCCACGGTCTCCAATCTGCTATTGACTTACCTAGTGGAATGACGCCTGCATCTCAATCCTATATGGATCATATTTACGTCGGGACAAAAGTTAATATCTCTCCAACTAAGCACATTACGGGTGTACATAGAGCTAATTTGTCTCCCAGCAAGTTTGTATCAACAGAGTGGAAAACTTTATCGAAACCAGTTTTCAAGCACAAATTAAATTGAGAGAGTTACAGATACTTTATTTCTTAAAAATGTAAAATAACCATGTGGAGTCATAGTTATTAAAATAGTAATAATTACTTAATTACTATCGCATTAATAATATTATTTATACAAATTTTAGTAATAATAACTTTTTTTATTTTTTTTATAATTTGCTATATTATTTATTTTATTTATATTAATAATATAAAAGAATTTCTTTTCTTAAATTTCTAATCCAAATTTTTTAAAAACATTTTGTTTAAATAATCTTTAATTAATTGCTTACCTGGTGTCATCAATTTTTTAAATTTTTGGTTGTTTTAATTTTTTCTATTTTCTTTTTATTTGTAATTATTTTTATCAGGTAAATTGTTTATCCCGAAGATGGAGAACTTCTCTCCGAAAAGATAGATAGATATTTACATATTAATTACAGTGGTTTTAAACACAGTAATTATTATTGATTTAAGAGATATGTTAGATAGAGACTATACCGGACTTCATTGTTGACAATTTAATCAGCTAAATGAAGACTTAAAAAACGTATGTGCATAACAGATGGTTTAGAATGATACTTTTAAAAATAATTGATAGAAAAGGTTTTTTTTTTGTTCTCTGTGTGAAGCAGTTTCTCGTTGTACCACTAGTTTCCGGACACCGTGTATATATGATATTAATAAAGTAGATGTGCTCGCTACACAATGCACAAGTGTGGCGAAACACCTGTGCCTGCAGTGAGTAGGTACCTCGGCACAGGTGGGGGCGACCTTTATAATGTTAGTACATTGGCTTTAGCTTTATGTTGGAGGCGTCGACAATAAAATAAGATATTTGTGTTTTCGAGACTTCGGGTACTATCCCTGCTTGTATCCATCGGCTTTCTCATCAGGAATGGCGGGTATCAGTAGCCTTGCCAACAGACAGACAACTGCTTTACTTATAATAGCAGTAAACCAGAAATTTTAGAAAAAAATGTCTTAACTAAGCTAACGTCTGATGTCCCTTATGACTTTCCTTGTTCCGAGATGCAGAACTACTCTACTATTAGTAATGCCCTAAGGAAGAATGATCATGCTCTTAACTAAGCTAACGTCTGATGTCCCTTATGACTTTCCTTGTTCCGAGATGCAGAACTACTCTACTATTAGTAATGCCCTGAGGAAGAATGATCATGCTCTTAACTAAGCTAACGTCTGATGTCCCTTATGATCTTTCCTTGTTCCGAGATGCAGAACTACTCTACTATTAGTAATGCCCTGAGGAAGAATGATCATGCTCTTAACTAAGCTAACGTCTGATGTCCCTTATGATCTTTCCTTGTTCCCAGATGCAGAACTACTCTACTATTAGTAATGCCCTGAGGAAGAATGATCATGCTCTTAACTAAGCTAACGTCTGATGTCCCTTATGACTTTCCTTGTTCCGAGATGCAGAACTACTCTACTATTAGTAATGCCCTTAGGAAGAATGATCATGCTCTTAACTAAGCTAACGTCTGATGTCCCTTATGACTTTCCTTGTTCCCAGATGCAGAACTACTCTACTATTAGTAATGCCCTGAGGAAGAATGATCATGCTCTTAACTAAGCTAACGTCTGATGTCCCTTATGATCTTTCCTTGTTCCGAGATGCAGAACTACTCTACTATTAGTAATGCCCTGAGGAAGAATGATCATGCTCTTAACTAAGCTAACGTGTCTACGTCCCTTAAGTGACTTTCCTTGTTCCCGAGATGCAGAACTACTCTACTATTAGTAATGCCCTAAGGAAGAATGATCATGCTCTTAACTAAGCTAACGTCTGATGTCCCTTATGACTTTCCTTGTTCCCAGATGCAGAAGTACTCTACTATTAGTAATGCCCTGAGGAAGAATGATCATGCTCTTAACTAAGCTAACGTCTGATGTCCCTTATGACTTTCCTTGTTCCGAGATGCAGAACTACTCTACTATTAGTAATGCCCTAAGGAAGAATGATCATGATCTTAACTAAGCTAACGTCTGATGTCGACATTTTCTACGGTAATATAATTAAATTTAAAAAGCTGATAAGTTTGTAACTAATATTGGCTAACAATGTACTGTACTTTTGCTGTTAGATTAATTTATGAAAATTTACATATCTCTATATATAAAAACAAATATTCCCGAAAATTACTGGACCGGTTTCGCTGAAATAGCACAGTTTACTCTTATTAGTACCGGGAAGGTGTAGAGAGTAGTTTGAATGAAATCCAATATGCAACACTGTTGCTATAACGTTTTAAAATTAGTTTCAATAACATTAAACCCGCCATGTTGTATTGAGGTTAGCCCATAGATATACCACTCTGGTTAGCCACAGATTCCATATTCAAAAGAAGAAGGTTTATTTGGGTAGAATATTTTCAAAATAGAAAACACAAGTAGGTACCTACTAAAGAACTTTATTATTTAGATATATTTTAGATATAAAATAGATGTTTGGAATGAAACAAAATTTTCAAGTGAATGTTGCTTTGTTTGTTTATTTAGATATAGTAATTATTAATTTCGCTGTTAAATCAATTAATAGTTGTAAAATAAAATAAATGAACAATAACTTTGAATTTATGACACCTACCTACCTACCTAATGAATAGATACAATGTTGAACCGAGCCTTTTAACGTACGTTTACAGAAATTTCTTATTAAACAGGAAGGATTTTTTATTTATTTAGTGTTTTAGTTTTTAATTCGTGCAGCTTACAATAACGTCACAAAAATACTATAAAAAAACTGGAATGCAAGGGGAAGAAACCAAAATAAGGGAGGCGAGGGGCGAGCTAGGCGTGCGGTCAATTTAAGTAAAACAGTAAACAAATAAAAAGGTTGTTTCCAAAACCCGAGCATTTAATTCGACTCTTATTTTAAAAGTTTCATATTTTATTACCGCAATCAAAATTGTGCAAAACAAACGTCGGCGGCAGCCAAAATGGATGTTACGTGAGGCAGTCGAAATGATACGTTAAGGCAGGTCTATTAATTCTGACGTCAGTTAACCTGACAATATTTTAATTCATCCTAAGCCTTCACCACAGTTGGGAAATGTAGCTTGTGAAATGATGGAGAACCAACTAACCAATAAAAAAATACTATTTCATTCCTAATTACGAATGAGGCACTTACTGGAAAAAATATTACATTACTTTATGGTAGGTTCAACAAACTGTAACTAAACTGAAGACAACTTGAGCATCTTGAAATTTAATTGTGTTTTCTTACTCATTTGCCATCTGCCAACCCATCGATTGATACAAGATCTGTAAATCTTTGATCAGGTGCTATATCTACCTGTAATCATCATTCTTTTACACCGATAAAACTATCCGTTTCTCCAATACACCTTTTTCTACTTCTTTTATTTTTATTGTAATATTAATTGGTCAAACATCACCAGAAGGGCACTTTACATTTTCTTATTAAAGTTTGTAGCCCCTTTTAAACAGATGTGTTTTTAGACTTTTCTTAAAGGTTTCAGAATTGCTTTCTGACCTCAAACCACTCGGAAGGTCATTCCAAGAGTTTGAACAAGTTTAGAGGCATTGGTACGAGAGGATTCAACCAGTCTGTTCGACGCATCAGACTTGGCCGACCTGAGCGTTGCCTCTGATTAAGATTGTCCCTCACGCAGATCAGTCAAGTATGATGGTGCAAGCCCGTTCAGTGCCTTATATACCATAGGACAAACATAGGAAAAATTTAAAGGAGATAGCCGTATAATTCTCACATGGTTATGCAAACTTTTTAACCAGTGTTTAGAGGAGGGTTACACCCCATTAGATTGGAGTAGGGCTGTGATCATGCCTCTATATAAAGGTAAAGGGTCACACATGGAATGTGGAAATCACAGGGCTATTAGCCTGCTAAGTTCAGTTGGAAAGCTGTATGGTAGGATATTGATTGAAAGGGTACAAATGAAAACAAAGGATAAAATATGGGATGTGCAAGGTGCATTTATGAGCGGAAGGGGATGCATGGATCAGATTTTCTCGTTGCGTATGCTCACAGAGAAGTTTCTGGCAAAAACCAGAAACTTTTCTGTGCTTTTGTAGATCTACAGATCTTTTGTAGAGTTGACAGAAAAAAGTTATGGAAGGTGTTGTCCAAGTATGGAGTGAATACAAATCTTATACAGGCAATCGCATCTCTGTACGAGGGAAGCGTTGCATGTGTTAGGGCAAACGGTGATTTTACGGGGTGGTTTGACATCACAAAGGTGTTAAGCAAGGCTGCGTAATGTCACCGTGGTTATTCAATCTATACATGGATAATTGTATGCAAGAATTGAAAGAGGTGGGCTTGGGCGCAAAAATGAGTAGTCTGCAAGTTTGTTGCCTGTTGTATGCTGATGATGCGGTGCTGATTGCTAATAGTATAGAAGATCTACAGTCCCTCGTATCTAGGATGAACGAAGTATGTATAAAGAATGAGCTAATGATGAATGTAAGTAAGTCTAAAGTCATGGTGTTTGAAAGAGAGAGTACGAAGACAGTGTCCAATATAGTTGTGAATGACGAATACTTGGAGCAGGTAGACGAGTTTGTGTATTTGGGAAATATGTTTACGAGAGATGGAAAGACTGATAGGGATATTGAAAGAAGGGTGAATGCAGAAACTCCATTAACGGAGGACTGAACGCGGTCGGCGCTAACAAAAAGTTGTCCAAAGAAGCGAAGCTAGCAGTCCACAATGGAGTGCTGATACCAACCCTGATGTATGGCAGTGAGGCATGGGACTGGCAGAGGAAGGATGAAAATAGACTGAATGCTGTAGATATGAGATCTCTGAGACGAATGTGTGGTAAAACCATGTATGATCGTGTGAAAAATGTTGAGATTCGTAAAGAATGCAAGGCTGATGCAAGCGTAGTGAGCAAGATTAAGAAAGGGACGCTTAGATGGATTTGGCATGGAGAGCGAATGAATGAAGAAAGGAGTATAAGGAGAATATATAACGCTAATGTAAATGGAAGAAGAAGCTGGGGACGTCAAAGGAAGACGTGGCACGATCAAGTGAATCAAATACTTGAGTAGGGCCATGTCAGAAGTCGTAATAACAGAAGAGAATGTATGAGACGTTGTATGAAAGTGAATGAAGCAAGAAGTGTATGCCAAGATCGAGTTGTTTGGCGGTCCGTCCTCTCTGCCTACCTCTGCGGGGAAACGGCGTGATGGTTAGTTAGTTAGTTAGTTAGTTAGACAAATTTTAAAGCGAAGTCTTTCTGTGACTGTGTGCCAGTGTAGCCAACCACGTAGAAGGGGAGTGATGCGACAGTATTTGGTAGCACCACATACTAGAGTAGCTGCGGAGTTGAACACTTCTTGCAGTCTGTTCAAATGTACATTAGGCAGACCAGGATGCAAACTATAGCAATAGTACAATCTGGAGACTACTAGACCATTTACCAGAGTCTTAGCAGAATCTGCCGGGAGACATCTTATTATTAACATATGTTTTTATACATTATAATGTTCATCTTAATATCCACACAGCTTCTATCATTACTCTTTCGTACATTTCAATCCTCCCATTCAAATTAACATTCACGTTATTAAATCCTTTCTCTCAGAGAGCCATTGTTTCAACATCCATATATTTAACCTTATTCAAAGACTTATACATTTTTCTTACATCATTTGACATTAAGTTAAATATCTTAGGTACGAGTATATTGCATTCCAACGTTCTCTGTCTGCACTTATGTTTATAATTTCTCCAAAAGATTTATTTATTTATAGAAAAGGTATTCACTTTGTGGCGGTATTATTAATAAATTAATTAAATAAAGTATAATACTTTTTTTATAAACTTAGTATTCATGGTTAAAATAATTTTCAAAGTTTCAATTTTTAAAAGCCCGCTAAAACGCTCCAAATCTATAGACGGTCGGTTTTGATAAGTTTTGAGGTTAAAATGTCAAATGTCAAAACAAGGATGAGCTTTACCGTACATAATTGTATATTATATACATGGTAAACCATAACTAAATATATATCCGTATCGATCGATCATGAGTTCTCTAATTTCTTTCATTAATAATAGTGATTTATATTGAACAACAATTATAGAGCTTAAAGTCACCCAAATTAAGTTAAAATTTTGCCAAAACTAAAAGAATACATTAAATAAAAAACAACATCGAAAAATAAAATGTTTCATACTAATCCAGAAACAGAATGCTCACGTGACGTCAGATGTTCCAAATGCAATGGTACCAACATAACACGGTGTTTTGATGAGCTGATTTTTTAATCACTTTTAAATAAAGATTTATAAATTTTACGTATAATGAAAGTTATATATTCAGAATCGGCGTTTGGTAGTCTGTGTGAACATGTATTTTTAAAGTCGTTATATTTTTCACTGGAGTTCCTTATTAGACAAATTTGAAATTTTAAAATTAAGAAAATGTGTTAATAATCAATTAAATATAATTAATAAATATAATCAATTAAATATAATTAAATACAACAAATAAACCAATATACTGCAACTAACTGATACCAGGTATACCCACGCACTGGCCTTGCCTATGTGGGATTTTTTGTTTTATATACATTACTCATTAAAAAAATTAAAAATGTTTATAATCATTGTACCTTATTTGTGTGAATGTATGTTTCAAAAAATGAATTAATAAATAAAAAATAAAAAATATAATAATAATAAATAAAAAAATTAAAAGCTCTCTCTTGAATTTATTTTATTTTAATATTATTAAAAAAAAATCTTATTTAATTTTACGCTGCGGGTGAAATGTAAATTGAATTACAATTTTGTCCCATAGTATAGACAACAGGTAAAACTGCCGCACTCTGGAATAACGGTAGGTTATCATGTTTACCAATAATTTTCCACGTTTTTAATACAAAACATCCTCACATAGTATTTACTTACCAACCCTGAGGTGAGGCGTGGAACTGGCAGAGAAAGGATGAAAGTAGACTGAATGCTGTAGAAATGAGATCTCTGAGGCGAATGCTTGGTAAAACTATCCATAATCGTGTGAAAAATGCTGAGATTCGCAAATAACGCAAGGCTGATGTAAGCGTAATGAGTAAGATTAAGAAAAGGACTCTTAAACGGTTTAGTCATATAGAACGAGTTAAGGAAGAAAGGAGTATAAGGAGAATATATGACGCGAATGTCAATGGAATAAGGAGTCGGCGACGCCCGAGGAAAACATGGCACGATCAGGTGAATGAAATACTTGAGTTGGGCCATGTCAGAAGTCAGAGAATGTATGAATGTGAATGAAGAAAGAAGTGTATGCCAATATTGAGTTGTTAGGCAGTCCGTCCTTTCTGCCGACCCCTGCGGAGAAATGGCATGATGGTTAGTCAGTTAGTTAGGTTGTTTTTTAATCCTTATCTTAGCAGAGATTCTGTCAGTGACATATAAATTATTCTTATTCAATTTCAATTGGAATAATTTTTTTACGGAAATAAAATTGCCAACAATTGTTCTAAGTATTTTACAAGTTTTTTTAACTATGTTTATACTTTATACCCTTCTTATTGTATTTTAATGATTCTGTTCTAACTCTAGATTGATTTGACGTTTCCGTATAAAAATAGTTGTCTTAATTTAAAAATAAATGTAATATTATCGCAAATTTCATGAAGCCATGTCTCCGTTCTAGTATTATTACCGCTTCGCACGACCTGTTTTACAGTCGAGATTAACGCTTATTTACGAATTTCGCGCATTAGAACGGAATTCACCACCTTGAGGCCCATTATCACGACGACTAATGAATAGGAGAGGGTGAGATGAAGGGTGGGATGGATGTTCCGTCTTCATTAAGGGCGAATCTGCACAAAGAATTCTGCCCACGTAATAGTGGGGGACCAGAATGCGTACCCTGTGGGAATCCCTCTCGCGTGCCAATTGAAATATCACCTGCTGCAAAATACCACTTAGCAGGAGAGGCTTTAATGCCAAAATTATTTGAGGTATTATTGGATTAAGGAACAAGTACTAAGCGTTTTTATTCAGTATGAAAATAGTTTTTGTTAGGAAAATCACTGAATGTAGAAAGTAATGAGTGTCAAGACAGAGTTGTGTTTCGGTCTATCCTCCAAACGGAATGCAGGTCACTTAGTTATAATAAGAGCGTTAGATAGAAAAACCACAATTTAGATTCGAAAAGTTGCTTGAAATTGCATTTATTAGTCATGGTTTGTTACCAGATCTGAATATCCAAGTATTTCCCATCCTTTCTCTTTCTCACCTCCTTCTCCTCCCATCTTATCCCTAATTCTCAGAACATTCCCTAAATTTGGGAATGTTTCTCTTGGAAGGGGTAGGGGTAGGGGTTGGGGTAGGGGTAAGGGTAGGGGTAGGTGTAGGGGTAGAGGTTGGGGTAGAAAAAAAATATCACAACCTCAAAACTCTCCTGCAAACCATTCATAACCCCGGGTACTTCAGCTACTTGCATAATAAATCCCATTTGCGAAAGAAAAGAGTAAAATCGAACCCATTTTCAAAATCTAAATTCGTAACCGAGTTGAAGAAGGTTATGATTGAAAAGCTGCTATACTCTCCAAAACTTCTCTGGGTACCGCTGCTCCGGCGAGGGGGGCTCGGATGGGGGGTGGGGGTGAGAGATAGGGTGGAACGCCCACTCTCCTTTTGGCACCCTGGTACAATAATCCCAAACACCTGAGCGCAAGGATTATGAAAACTGTTGAGAGAATAGGTCATTTTGTACATCCCATGAGTCAGACAAAACAAAACAGCAATTACCTACAAGAAAATTGTCCCATATTCGAAAGAGAAAGATTTCACTTGAAATGCGGACTAAAAAGGCAAGGAGTAAATGAAGAAAACAAGAACATTCTACGTAACCCAATATCTCTGATTTTCTTAAACGCCTATTACTTCATATCCCAAATCGCAACAACAGACAGCCACTCACTTTTTACATCCCTCATTGTAAAACCAATTCCAAACAATTAGAAATAACCAAACAAAACTCTTTTATCTACAGATCTACATACGAGTACTCATTTAACCTAAATTATTACCACATTGATATTTTTAACTTAACTATACGTGATATTAAATTAAAATCCATAACACGACTTCTCTCAAACTAGATAACTTAAACCACCTTTCCATCTACTCTAGTCCTTTGTGCCTTTATCCCACTCCTATGTTCTCCTCCCCCGACTGATATAGTTTAAACTAACTGATGTAAAACTGTATATTGTCAGACTTTACTCATAGTATTTATCAACAGCAGTGGAAAATTTATAATCGGCATGATTTATTGTTATATATATGTGAATTATGGATTTGTTGTTAATTTTCCTAAAAATAAATCAAATTTAAATTAAAAGTAACAAGCACGACATACCAAAAAACACAAATTCCTAAGACTTTAACCTTACCTAACCTACACTACATGTATAACCCAACCTAATCAAACCGGACCTCAATGCATCTTTTATTGTTATACCTCAATACTGCACAAGAGTCCTAACTGCTCTATTTTTTGGGGAATGAGAGGAGAAAGGTTGAAAAGTATCTACCCAGATTTGGTCATCAAACAAAGAATAAGCTATTTCAAGCAACGTTTCAATTCAACAGGGCGCCACTGAGAGTATCTACCTATAATACGAAATAATTTGTTTGCAATTAAATTAAAAGATAACTTATCAGATTGATAAAAGTTTGAAAATAACCCCATTAAACGATGTATTCGTTAATTTGTACCAGAACACCGTGCGTTTTAATGGCTGAATAAACAGCGCTATAAAAAGCGTACTAGTAATAAAGAAAAAAGCCCAGTTTACACAGCGCATTCCCGCGGAGGTCTGCGAAACCTTATCGCGCTTCTAATTAAGTCCGGCAGATGGCAGCGGCGGCGTTTGTAAATACAAGTTCTCATCTGACAGCTCCCCTGCTTTCTGTCCGGGCCCATGTAAACACGGCATTACTTACTGACTGACAACGCCAACCACCGGGTGTCCCCGCGAAAGAAGGTGGTCAAAATCTATTTTTCTTTATTTGTATACCAATAAGAACCTACTGGTTTATCTAAGCACAGTCAGTTAAAGAAAAAATAATATTTTTTTAAAATCCCGACAAACTATTTTTTAACATTTTAAATTAAAGAAAAAAAATTGTTTTTAACAGCTTTATTTTATTTATATTAATGCGTTATCGACCGGTTTCGGTTGAACTTAACCTTCATCAGGAACGTACACATATAAACTAAATTAAATTCTGTCTCTTTCCCCCACTTCCACTGTCTTCATCATGATATATCTCTGTATGTTAATTCAGTTTATATGTGTACGATCCTGATGAAGGTTGAGTTCAACCGAAACCGGTCGATAATGCATTAATATAAATATAATAAAGTGATTTAAAATAAAAAAAATCTTTAATTTAAATTACAATTTCAAACCAAAAAGTGATTACTTTCTTCGATAAATTATTTAGTTATTAGTTTGACCATTCAACATGTTACAATAAGCCTGCAATGAAGGTACTTATAGTCGTATATTTAACAATATGAAATAAAAACGTGTGTAACAAACTTAAATATTAGAAACATAAATATTTCATAATAATCTCAAAAAAATATATTTCTACCAATATCTTCGTATTGAAGATATTATTAACAAATCTCAAAATGAAACAGAAGAGGCACAGAAAAGAAAAAACATAACGGTAGCAACTGGAGGCGATATTAACAGTTCTTAAAAATCGAAGTATGATACCGATAAAAATTACGAAACGGATTGGGATAACCGTAGCTCAGTGACCATTAGGTGCTGGGTACGAGTACCAGTTGCTACCCTTGTCTTTTTCTTTTCTGTGCCTTTTCGATTTCAGGTTTCATTTTGAGATTTGTTAATATTACCTAGAATGATAAAAAAATATATTACATTGACGTGCGTCTATATATAACATTGACGTCTGTCTATATATTAAATTGACGTCTGTCTATATATTAAATTGACGTCTGTCTATAAATAACATTGACGTCTGTCTATATATTACATTGACGTCTGTCTATATATTACATTGACGTCTGTCTATATATTAAATTGACGTCTGTCTATAAATAACATTGACGTCTGTCTATATATTAAATTGACGTCTGTCTATATATTAAATTGACGTCTGTCTATAAATAACATTGACGTCTGTCTATATATTACATTGACGTCTGTCTATATATTACATTGACGTCTGTCTATATATTAAATTGACGTCTGTCTATAAATAACATTGACGTCTGTCTATATATTAAATTGACGTCTGTCTATATATTAAATTGACGTCTGTCTATAAATAACATTGACGTCTGTCTATATATTACATTGACGTCTGTCTATATATTACATTGACGTCTGTCTATATATTACATTGACGTCTGTCTATATATTACATTGACGTCTGTCTATATATTACATTGACGTCTGTCTATATATTACATTGACGTCTGTCTATATATTACATTGACGTCTGTCTATATATTACATTGACGTCTGTCTATATATTACATTGACGTCTAACTATATATTACATTGACGTCTGTAAGCTTCAGTAGGTTCTTGTAAAATTTTATGAAATGAAATTGCTAATTTTGTGTTTATAATTGACAAAATTTAAAAAATGTGCTAAATGTGGCCACACGGTGGGTACCCCTGCTAAACAGTTACCTTTCGAAACGTTGAGGTAAGCCAGTTCCTTGTGCCTGCTCCGTTGTACCCGGAACAGGGCGCTCTGGACTATATCTCTAACTCTGGACAGTGTCCAAGGTTGGGTTACAGCAGCCGTACAACCGACCAGTGGCGTGCACTCCATAAAGGCAGTCCATGAAAATCTGTGCCTAGCCCAAGAAAAATTAACCAAATTAATAGATTATTTACTTCATTACAATTTTTTTATCAAAATCCATTTATTCAGTTGGCCACACGGAGAAAAGAATATACAGAGTTGCCCTAATACGCAAGGGGAAAAAACAAAAATAAGAGAGACGGGGGGGAGAGCTAGGCGTGCCTCCAATTTAAGTAAAAAGGACTTGTATACAAAAACCGAATATTTTGTTAGAGTGTTTAGTTTGACCCCTTTCATAAATGTTTTGTAATTTGCTAACCGCAGTCAAAAATACGCGAAACAAACGTGGACAGCTGTGAACTAAGCTGGTGCCAAAATGGGTGTCACGTGACTCTTGCCCCCAGCCGTCGGAATCGTAGTTAAGTCTATTAATTCTGACATCAGTTGTTGGTCACAAGATATTTGATAAGACAATTAGGGAGGCGGATATGTGTGCCGCCGCCCCAGAAACAATTTATTTGACAGGTCATCCCGAGTGGTTCGCTACGGCAGGTGGCCAGGTCTTGGCGGCGGAAGAGCCCTTTGACCTCTCCAGCCGGACTCTCTCGGCCCATCGCCTTGTACTGCAGTGGGAGCGATGGATTCACGCGTCGATCACTCCTGGACACACTGACCAAAATACATGATGAGGGAAGCTTTGCTTCTGAAACATTTAGATTTCTATATATTAAAAACAGTGGTGTAAACAAAGTACTTATTTTTAACTATATTAATAATTACGTAACAAAATAATTACACAAGTAATTATTAATGGTTGAATTATTAATCTTGAAAAAATTATTTGTTATTACGTTAATAATTATCATGATTTAAATAGTAAGTAAATGAGGAGATCGATATGTATGAAAGAAACTGTGTAGATATTAACAAAATGTTATTTTTAATATATTTTTATTCTGGTCATTTTTTTATATCGTATTTTATGTGAGGCTCCAAAATCTGAGTATATTCGGTTTAATTGTAAGAAATCTCTCATTCCTTGCATATTTATTTAATTACGATGTACACGCTTTTTAAATTTTAATGTAAGTCAAATTTAATAATGTTATCATTACATTCTGCAGGTATTTTAGTTTTCATTATCGTGACAGCTGTTTCGGCGTTCAAGGCCATTTTCAAACTGTGGTTAATCCACATTGTGACGACTTACTTATATGATTTTATTTACTCCCACACTATTTTAATTAGGACGGAGTTTAAAATGATTTATTATCGGTAAAACCGATTTAGTTAGAAAATAATTAGAATTCTTTATTTTGTGAGGTACTTACATTTATAATGTGTTTTCCCCGCATTAAATGAAAATGTTTTCGTAAGTGATTTATTTAAATGTTTCATAAATGGAGTTGTACGAATTAAACAGAAAAACAATAAATAGTATATAAAATATGTTATCATTAGGTATTATTTGTAAAAACAAACATTTGGCATTTATCGTACTTGATACATATTATATTACGATATTGTAATTATTTATAATATTAGTTGTACTTCTAATATTCAGTAAATTACGGCATGTGGGTGTGCATATACTTACATTGTATTTGCTTTCATGTTCTACGGAGGTAGAATGACCTGATATTATCACGAAATTTATAGTATGTATTTTTATATACGGGGTGTTTAGACATGTACGTGACTTATTTTAACCAGTTTGGAGTAAAAAATGTAAACGAAATTTTGATCTCCAAAAATATCTGAAAAAAAACCTTGACTCTGTGCAGAAACGGGCGGTCCGTTTGATAGATTCGCCTATCTTAACAAACGGACTGCAATCTTTGGAGAACAGACGTCAGGCGGAAATGCTGTCCCTGTTCTATTGGTATTTTAATGGAAGATGCTCTGAGGAACTAGTGTCATTGATCCCTTCGGCACTGGTGTACAGTCGGGTAACACGCCAATCGCGCGCCTAACATTTGCACACGGTTAACATTTGTCACATGAGAACGGGTCGCTTCTACGACTCAACAGCTCGGCTGTGGAATGATCTGCCGGTCTCTGTGTTTCCTCCATCCTACAACATGGGTATCTTCAAAATCCAAGTTCTCCCCTTCCTATCCTCTGAAAAACCCTCCACACAGCATCCCCAAAGATAATAAAGGCCTTGAGGAAAATTATTTTCCTCAGGGCCTGTGTGTAGTAAGTACTGTAATTTTTTTATGTATTTAAGTATATTTAAAAAAAACTAAATGTCGCCGCAGACCATTGACTTCTTGACCAATTTTTTATTCCAAATCTGGTCAAGAATCACTGGTTAATAAAGTACCACTTAACACCCTGTGTATGTAATCACTGACGTCAGAATTAATGGACTTGCCTTAAGTACGATTCGACGGCTGGAGACAAAGGTCACGTGACACTCATTTTGATTCGAACAGTTTATAGTTTTGTGCCGTTCACGTTCCTTTCACGCGATTTTGAGTGCGTCAATCAAAATAGACAACATTTATACAAATATTCTAACAAATATTCGGTTTTTTTAAACAAGTTGAAACTTTTTTACTTAATTGCGGTTTTACTTAAATTGGCGGCACACCTAGCTCGCCCCCCGCCCCTATAATTTTAGTTTCGTCTCCTTACGTATTAGAACATCTCTATCTATGATTTTCTCTGTGTATGAAACTAATAAGAGATAAGCCAAATTAATTGGCTTAACAGGTTTTTAATTTGTAATAATAATAAATAATAAAAATGCGTATTCACATTGAAGTAATTGTTTTATTTTACCATGTCTCCTTGGAGCGTCCCCGACTCTTTTCATCATTGAACGTGAAGATATAAATGTCCACTTTTCCTAGTGAGAAAGGGTTACTTAATGTAGTTCCGTTTGAGAGGGTTAACTTCCTACTTCCCCTTCCCCTTGCCCTTCTCCTCTCCGCCGCCAGAGGGCGCAGCTGTTCCGGATGGAATTAAATTCAAAAAGAATTCTAATAAGGAACCGGATACGGCGCACGTGCGTCCTATTTTTGAAATTGGACAGATGTGGCCGGTGACAGATCGGGAGCCGCCATTTGTGCTACACTCCCTCCGCCATTATTGTCCTTGCCGCCATATTCTATTGCGATCATTATTGTTGTCTATGGTTATTCTTATTTATTCTAACGCAATTTTCTGTTCGTTCGTGGAGGAATTTAAAAAAAATAAAAACGCTTTTTTTAAACGAAAATTTATATGTATTCTGCACTAGAGAGCCAGTGAGCCGAATCCGCATTCGTTTTGTGGCTGATGGGGGTGTATTGGGGAAGAGGAAGGTTTGAAAGTACCTGGCTATTCAGATCTGGTCACTAAACGTAATCATGGATGGTGGAAACTTGGAAAAGGTAAATAAGATATGATAAGAAATAAGATAATACTTGGGAATATTATTAGACTCGATGATGACTCTTGAGGAATCCTTGGAAAAATTAAGAAAAAATCAATAATAAAACAAGTTTACCAATTTATAAAACAATAGTCAAACCACACACTGACTACTGTACTAGTGTTCTCTATCTAATTGAGTACTGTTGTAGTGTTCTCTATCTAATTGAGTACTGTTGTAGTGTTCTCTATCTAATTGTGTACTGTTGTAGTGTTCTCTATCTAATTGAGTACTGTTGTAGTGTTCTCTATCTAATTGAGTACTTTTGTAGTGTTCTCTATCTAATTGAGTACTGTTGTAGTATTCTCTATCTAATTGAGTACTGTTGTGGTGTTCTCTATCTAATTGAGTACTGTTGTAGTGTTCTCTATCTAATTGAGTACTTTTGTAGTGTTCCTTATCTAATTGAGTACTGTTGTAGTATTCTCTATCTAATTGAGTACTGTTGTAGTGTTCTCTATCTAATTGAGTACTGTTGTAGTATTCTCTATCTAATTGAGTACTGTTGTAGTATTCTCTATCTAATTGAGTACTGTTGTAGTGTTCTCTATCTAATTGAGTACTGTTGTAGTGTTCTCTCTCTAATTGAGTACTGTTGTAGTGTTCTCTCTCTAATTGAGTACTGTTGTAGTGTTCTCTCTCTAATTGAGTACTGTTGTAGTGTTCTCTATCTAAGTGATGTGGGTAAAATCTACAATAGAGCAATGAGACAAGTTTTAAAGTGCAATGAATATGGATAAATACAGAAAGTATTTGGATATAGTAAGTGTTATACAAATAATTTTCTTTTTATTTTAACTTACTGAAACGTGTAAACCTCATTGTAATATTTGATCATTGAACAAGATAATAATAACCAATTTCAATTATACTCAGGTACAACATTCTAATCATCGTAAATATAGCAGCCAATAATATGGGAATAAATGGAGGATAATGTTGACAAGTCTTGAAGTTGGGGTATGATATCGACGAGATGGCGTTAAGTGAACTTGTCTCATTAGATCACTTGGTAGAGCTGTTTTACAGGTAAAACAGAGGTCTTGGGTTCTATTCCCTGGTGCGACTGATACCTTCGAGGATTTAAGAATTTTCTATGACGTTTTAATTTTAATCTATAAAGCAAGTAATTTTTTTTTAATTAATTCGAGCTGTTTCACAATTAATTCATTTAAAATAATATATATTATATTTGCGCACGTTCCAGAGTGGAAGATACTCTCAGTATCGCCCTGGTGAAAGACCACCATTCAGAATTGAAACGTTGCTTGAAATGGCTTTTAGCCGTGTTTGGTGTCCAGATTTGAATAGCCAGGTATTTCCCCACATTCCTCTCCCCCTTCTTCTTCCCCTCCCCAATACCTCCAGCCTCACAACATTCCACAATTGGGATGTATGGTCTCACTGGCTCCAGACGGTTGGGAGCAGTTCGGACTCTTGTGCGGTATTAATATTAAAAAAATATTACGATAATAATAACACTTTTATAACATTAAGATTTGATAAATGAATAAATAAAATAAAAATAAATCTTAAAATAAATGACTTAGTTCCCAGTGAAATAAAAACAATGTACACAGATTAAGCATATTTGGTGAAAGATATAAACATTATATATGTAAGTAATAAGTTTTATAAATAAACAATATATAAATTAAATTGTAAAAATACGTTAGTTCATATTAGACCACGTCAAGTGGAACTATTTGAAGATACATAATTTAAAAAAAAAAACAAAGCTATTTCAAGCAAAGTTTCTAGTCGGAATGGTGGTCTGTTACCGGGCGATACTGATATCATGTATAAATAACAAGAACTATATGTCAATGCAGTCTTGTGTGGCGTTTCAATCTCTCTGCCTACCCTTTTGCAGGCGGTGAAGCTTGACACTTTATAGGAAAGTACGGAGATTCTTTCAATTTCACAATAGCGGTAATTTATTACAGATTCTTTGAGATTTTAACAAAAAAAATCATTTAACACAATGGTACCAAATCCCCGAGCCGGCGGTCTATGACATCCTGGAGCGGAATATTATGCGATATGGTGAGCTTACTGTTCAGATCTTGTTAAAATGCAGAGTCAGATGCATGCTTTATCCCGCCAGAGCGATTCTGAAAGTATCCTTCCCTCATGAACAACATGCTAATAAATAAGCACCCTAGAAATGTAAACCGACGAAAGTGTATTATTTAGGTATTCGTGTGCCCTAAGTAAGGTGATTTTTACCTTACTTCTTGCGAAATTGATTAAATTATTCAAATATCGTAAGTCTTTTCTTTTTGGTTTCAATTAGCTCCACACGGGAAGCCCTCAGGAACATTATTTCCATCGGGGCCTATCTCAACTTGGGGATGTTGTGTGAAGAGATGATTTATGTGAATACCGCGCAAGAGTCCCAACTGCTCCCAACCGTCTGGAGCCAGTGATACTATGGCATTCCCAATTGGGGAATGTTGATGATGAAGATGAAGGATTGAACACGGGTCTCTTGTTGTAGGAGGGAGGAAACACAGACGTCGGCAAGTCGTTCCTCAGCCGGGCCGTTAAACTAAAAAACAAGTCGTAGAAACAACCCGTTCTAATGTGAAAAAAGTCACCCACGTACAAATGTTGAGCGCGCGTTTGGCTTGTTTCCCGACTGTGCAAAAGTGCTGAAGGTATCAATGATGCTTATTCCTCAGAGCATCTTCCATTGAAATACCGGTAGAACAAGGATAGCAATCCAACCTGACGCCTGTGGTATAAAGGTTGCAATCCGTCTGTTAAGAGATAGGAGATCTATCAAAAGGACCCCCTGTTACTGCACAGAGTCAAGGGTTTTTCAGATGTTTTGGGGTTTCAGACCAGAGGTGGCTACCCAATTCAACGGTAGGACGCACTTGAGCAGAAAATCAATATCATTGGCCCGTCTGGGGCATGGGTGTCGAAATTAAATGGGTGAAATTAGTTTTTTTTAAGCCCTTCACCACTGCGCAAGCAACAGTTGCCCACTATAATTTTTTTGTTAGGTTTTATTTAGTGTTTTTTTTTTTTAATATATTTTTTAATTGTTATCGTTTTCAATCACCGGGGCGATACTACAAACTTGTTCCAGGCCATAAGAGCGTCCAATCCACGGCATTGTAACCAAATATCAGCGATAAACAACCTTCGGGCCGCGATCCCATATCAATAGCGTGTGTTTTTAGCGCCATGTGGGTGATTGGGACATAACAACATACCGCCGCGCGCCGCACGGACACATCTGTTTCTATTCACAAATAGCCGCCGACATGTGCGGCCAAACTGGGACCATCTAGCTGTACCTACTGTGGATGCAGACAAATTATTAAACTATCGCATATTTAAAATTTTTATTAAATTATATGAATCCTTTTAAAGGTAGATAAGAATTTTATAGGTCCTGTGGTGAGCGAATACAGCAGCACACGATATACTCGTGTGCTCGCTTCTGGCACCGCTTCATCCAATGACAGATAACCAAAGTAGAATTCAATGTAAATACCGCGATGATCCGAGCTAGTGGAATGATAACCGTTCCTTTCTGGTTGCCGGCGATTAAAGATCTGAAATAGTGCTCCTGCGTCATAGAATATTACACATTAAAATATAATATAATTGTTAATATTAATGCTAATCGTAATAAAACCTGAAGTGACATTAAACTGATTGAAGGTCTGTTCACATCTACCAGCACCGCGCAGAGCAGAACAGTACAGAACAGGCACAGCGCAGACGCGAGTACGGCTTAACGTTAACGTCCGACACAACATGCTTGAGGGTTTGATACTCCTATTCCAATATTTATTATTATTTTATAACCTATTTTCCCGGACCAATTCAATTCATTTATCGTTATCCATCTTCCCGGTTTTAGCAATATCTGCGTCTAATGACGCCAACTGAGGAAGATGACAGTGCTGCCTGTGTATGTGTTCATACTAACTGCGCAGGTGCGGCCACCAGCAACGTCAAAATATTCTAGTCAACAATCTTGACCGCTGCTGGCCCGTGCATGTGGGGATACGTTACGCTTACGTCCGCTGTAATATGAATGTGGTCATAGATAATATATGCAACTAATGTTGTCGAGTCTGTACTGTGCGGTGCTGGTAGATGTAAATGAACATTCATTGCCTGACTTTTACTATAGTCCCAAAGACCGTGAGGGCTGGAACTTTTGAAAGAATTCCATATGAAAAGACGCCAAACATCATTGGTGCGTGGCTGAACTTTAAAATTCATACACTTTAAGATAGAAGAAGGATAAGCGACCCGTGTTTCTTTTTAAAAATTATAAATTCAGTTTCTTGTCAACACAAGGGTACCTACACGACACACCAGGCATAAGGACCTTTTTCAACGTCACAAACGAATTATGAAGTAAACTCGCCTTCCTCGCCTACTTAGTTTAGCAAACGATACAAGTGATATCAACATTTTTAACGTGACAAATTCAATTTTTAAAACTCCCATTAACAATTTGTTGATGAAAAAATATTCTTTCTGATAACTTTAAACTGTTTTGTTGATAAATCTCATTTGTAAACCATTGTAACTAATGATTGTTGTACGAAACTATTGTTTTAGTGCTAACACTTGTGTGTAAGAAATATTTGTTTGCAACTAGTATTTATTGCTAACACTTGTTTGAAAAATGTAACTTCATGTAACGAAAAACCCTACTGGGTGTAAAAAAATAATAGATAAATGAAAAAGGATAAAAAGTCCATAAATTTTTTTCATTAGACTCTTTAAATGATTCTTTTCCAGGTATAATTATAAGGTAGCGTATTTTTTTACTTCAAAATTTATCGTATCTATGGGCTCACTCTTTCTCTGACATATATTAATTTGGCCTTCTTTCTTGTTCATTCTTACTCATTCAGTTCAACGCTCCTTGCCGTAGACTTAGAGACTATGAATTGCTTTTCCTCAATAAACACTACTAATCTACTCCACTGTTCAAAAGAAGAATTGTTTGTGTTAGTGTCGAAAGAGGCTGTGCTTTTTGGCACAAATCACAAATGAAGTAACCAGCGCCATCTGTTGATACCCCTATTAATTATTACAACTTTACTAACGAGATATTTATCATATTATGTTGGCTTTCTAACTTCGAAAAAAACTAGAAAACTTTATCTATCCGCTAATTGGATTGTAATGTGCATACATGAAGCAGTTATTTGGCTATTTGATGTGGTAGCTAATCCAAGTTAGCTCAAGTCAGGGCCTTGAAATTTTTGGTACCAGTCTAAATGATTTTTCATATTCGTAAAAACCATTTACTTTGTGGTTTTTCATAATTATAATATAAACCCATAAATTTGTTTTGAATCACTTCAATTTAATATAATAATCTTCAGAAGAAACCTTCCCTCGTCAGGAATATATTAAAACTAAACTACGATATAAAATAATGACAGACATTCATGAATATTTAGGTGTTGGATTGAGGAGCCGACCAAAGGGGAAGGGCTAATTGGGGTTTTTTTGGAAGATCAACGCGATTCACTGGAAAAATATCTAAAAGAGGACTATACGATAAATTTACTTGGTTATTCAATTGGTTTTTAAAAAATAATAATAATAATCCGAAACCGGTCGAGATTTTTATATAAAAATTAAAGGTTCAAAACAAATTTATTAATTTATATTGTAAATGATTTTTGATAGGCTTTACGAAATTAAAACCTGAATATTATAATTTAGCATGTCTAAAATCATGGACTCTACCAAACTTTGACTTGAATGCTCTCTCAAATGTATATTTTTGGCAGTGCTTCATTCATGCATTATGAATGTGCTGCTTTTTTTCCCGGAGCTTAACTTAACTGTGACAGTTTGTGTTAACTTTAAACGTTCACGAAGTTTCACAGTATCAACAGAACTCATCTTCCTTAGTTTTTAAGCGTTGGGCCATGCCATACTGCCTTGTGTACCGTGTACCGTGTGGGCCAGTGTTTTATATTCCTCTGGTCCGAAATAGCCTCACACATCATTATGTTGGGACGCCTATTTAAATCTATAACAAATCGCCTTTTCTTCCCGTTGAGAGATGGTCCGCTGGTAATTGGATAAAGTCCTAACCGTTTTATGGGAATTTTAAGTCATGGTGTTGCAATTACGATTCCATTTACCACTGAACAGATAATTCCAAGAAATGTGAACTTTACCGATTTGAACATCAATCATGTTCAATCAGTACAAAATTCATTGGTTAAATTATTAGCTCATAAAAGTTTACACGAACAAAGGCATAATATTCCATACTTTTATCAGTCTCAAAATTCTTTCAGTTAGATCAATTCTGTGGTACAAAATTATATTTCAGCACATTAATAACCCTATATTTAATACAAATAGACTAAGCACAATTACAACACTCGTCTCAATTTGAATGAAGGATTAATGGCTCCTAAGCATAAAAACAAATATGGACAAAGAACTTTCGAACACATGATTCCTAGTTGTATAAATATGTTACCCGCTGAAATAAAACATTTTAATAAAGCTAAACCATTAATAAACACATTTAAAACTTGGCTAGCTGAAAGAAGCTATTTGTATTAGAAATAAGGAAATATTATTTTATTTATGATTTATTGCTTTCGTTTATGTTTTTATTTTATTTAATTTTTTTTTAAATATATTTTTGCAGAAATATTTTAGAGTAATATTCTTTATAAATATTAATGTTTTTATTTTATATATTGTTTTTTAAAAAAAAATTTAAATGTTTTTATTTTACATATTTTGTAACCTTGTCTGTAAATTTTATGTTTTTGATAACAAGCTCCCTTTAGACAAACTACAAAAAAGTAGTAGACTTTTTGAGTTGTATTTTTTTCTGTTGTAAAATTAAATAAAAAATAATAAAAAAATAAAAAAAAGGAATCTGATGTCTCCAGTTTACATAAGTCTTTCCCACTTCTAGACACAGACAGGTCAAATAAATTGATTACCGTTTATATTAAAGAAAGAATTTCCATTTTAACAATTTTTATCAACATTACCGGTTATTATTATTTTTATAAATAGTTAGTGGAGGGTCTCTTGGAGGATAGGGAGGAGTGAACTAGGGTCTAGAAGAGACCCGTAGAGAGGAAACACAGAGGCTCGCAGATCATTCCACAGCCAAGCTGTTGAACACTAGAACAAGTCGTAGAAGCGACCCGTTTTCATGTGACAAATATCAACCGTGTACAAATGTTGGACGCGCGTTTATCGTGTTTCCCGAAGAGTTGCTAGTTCCTCAGAAATACGGATAGAACAGGGACAGCATTCCCACCTGACGTCTATGCTCCAAAGATTGCAATTTGTTTGTTAAGATAATCGAATCTATTCAATGAACCGCCCATTTCTGCACAAAGTCAATGGTTTTTAGATACTTTGCGGTTCCCGACCAGAGGTGGGTGCCAAATTCTACAGTAGGGCGCAGTTTCGATATGTACAGGGTCAGCAGTTGTGTACTATCTGCAGTATCTGCGAGCTCTGTACAATACGCCCAGCCTCTGAGAGGCGACCTTTACTCTGGCTTCGATGGAGTCCCCAAACCTGTCTGGAGATGACCGTACTAATGGCATGACTCTATTATATATATAGAGATCGTCATAAATTTCAGTTTTTTAAAGAGGGGTCTACATGAATCCTGTGTGATTTATCTTAAGCATCTCTTTTGAATAATAAAAACATCTTTGGCGTTTATTGAGTTTCCCCAAAACACTCTTCCATAGTTAATCATTGAATAGACGTATCCATAATATGCAGAGATCACTGAATCGATATTCAAGTGTGACCAGTACAAAAGAGAAGCTACTGATGTCGCATCTTAGAGATTGTCGGTATACCTCTGTCAGTTCATATCTTATAGATTTTTGTTCATGATGTCTTTCATCATACAAATCCTTCTTTTGGCCTCTGTCTCGAACCCTCCCTTGATACTTTTATTAGACGATCCGAAAAAAACCTTATCCCTCGAATGAGATCGAGGAGTCAAATTTAGTTCCAAGTCCAACTACAAACTAATATTTCACTGAAGTGCCGACCGATCACGCTACCTTTCTTCAAAATATTCCTTCCCCGAGTTATTTCCATAGCAATGCGTTTCTCTTAATGGTAGCAGGCTGCGCCTTTTTCTCGTAAGTAAGTTTAATTTTTTTTTTCAGAGAGGAAATTTTGTACCTCCCATTGTATGGTGAGAATTATTGAGTGAAATTTACTAATCGCTACTCAAATACTTTAAACCAGTCTTCTCTTCTTCGTATGGTGTATGGTGTAATGGGTGGAGGTCATGGTGGGATGCTGGGGTTATTCAGCCAGTCGACGGCATCGGGATTCACTTGGTTCAGCACAGATATGCCATAGGGAATCTGATAAAGGGGACATTCTTCTAGGATGTGTTCTGTTGTTTAAATATGTCCACATTCACAAAGTTCGGAATCCATTAGGCCCCATGTATGCATCATATGCCCACGCATACGCTGTGGTTACTGGGGGTTACTGTCTCTTATCTTACAATGAGTGCGATGTTCGAGAGGACTTGAAGCTACTGTAGTGGGGCGGAGGAAATTGTTCCACTCACCGTGCGTATAGCAGTATTTAATGGAGCACAATTAATTAGTGAACTGTGGATATTTTTAATCGGTGCAATAAATATGTTTATTATGAGTGATTGAAAATTTTATTTCCCTAAACAACAAAGATTATTCAAAGTTAGGAGAAAAATGTCTAATTAAAAATGGCAGAAAAATATATTTGTCGGTTCCATTGATGAGCTAAGGAATAGGTTAATCGATGTAAAAAATAATTTGACACTTTAATTGTAAATTTGGCGATGTGTGTAATGAGGAATTTAGCCTGTCTTCGACGTCCTTGCCGGTTTGTAGTCAAAGCAACAGTCCCCAGCTGTGTGCGCTCAGCTGGGAGCTGTGAGGGGGTACACCTGTGCAAGCAACCGACGCTTGTGAATACAAGACAAAACAGTGGTATGATAAATATGTTCAAAGAATAATAATATCGGGGCCTCACAGTGGCGGTACTGAAATCTTCAGGGCTCGGGCTATGTAATCAAACCAAATCAAAAACATCTAGTTAACTTTAGATTTAACTAGGACAGGAGTGACCAACCCAAATCGTTTGGTGGGCCACAGGAAAAATTACTGATCTTATAATTAATGTGACACTATTTATTTATGCTGTTTGATATATTTTTTCATATCAATTTTAATTTAGCCGATGCGCATCGTACTTGATTGGTCTTGTAGAGCAACCTTCAGCGACACTTCGATTTTATTCCATTTAATTTAGAAAATAACGATTCGCAGAGACAGTCCCAAATGATGCATTGCCTGTGGCTTTAAATTTGGAAATTTGTCTTCGGAGATATATTTCACATAAAACTCATTCCATTCGAACGTGCACTTTAACTCTATGCTCGATCGCAGCTCTATTAGTTCCATTTGTAAATATGAAGGCGCTGATTCCGCTTTTACGTTAAATGGGTCTTTTACATAAATGCGAATCTTGTATCAAATTCTTTAATTAATTTCATGGGAATATTTAAGAAAGCTTTACAGTCACTATTAAAGTCATTGAATAGTCGAAAATGAATTCAATTATTTGATCGTAATTGATTCTTGAAAAGCTTGAGGTTGATAACACTCTGTAATTAGCTTATTTTCACCTTGTAACGTCTGATTAAATTCACTTAATTTCATAGTTATCTCTGTTAGAAAACATATATCTAGAAGCCATTGATCGTCATAAAATTCACATATGTTATTGCCACTTTGGTTCATAAAAATTCGAATTTCTTCTATCAATTTCCAAAATCCTAATAAGCAGTTTCGACGACTCAGCCATCGAATTTTGGTATAAAACTGAGATCAACATTTTATTTCCTTAAATTGACGATGCTTCAATGAATTAGTTTATTTCAATTAATTAGCTCGAAAACAACTGACATCACGTGGGTTCTCGAGGTGCAGAAAGCAATGGCAAATGAACTTTTCAAAATCACTGGATGTTTTTCTGAAGCTGTTATGTGCTTGAGAAATAAAATAACAGCACCAACATTTTGGGATGCCTATGAGATTTTCAAATCTATCTGACTAATTTGCGCGCAATTTATAACAGTATCTTTAATTTCTCTTCCGGTGGTTTTATCTTTCAAACCCCCAATATCGAATAGTTCTTCGGTAACATTCTTTTGACTGTCGACACCTCTAATAAGATTAGCGAGGTGAGCAGCATCATTAACATCTGTTATTTCGTCCAAAGCCTGTGAGAAATATATTAAGTTTTTTGTAAGTGTGTTGAGCGATGCACAAATTTCTGTGGAAATGTCAGCTATTCTTCTTACCACAGTCTACGTGAAAGACTAATTTGAGTAAAAAGATTCACCTTTTCTGGACAGATTTCTTCAACTGCGGCAATTAGACACTCTTTGATATGGTCACCGTCCATAAGGGGCTTCTGTTTCATAATAATAATGTGAGATACTCGAAGGTTAGCACTGAAAATACTATTTGCTTGTGCAGTTTGGTGGTGAGATGTGTTTTGTAGAGTTGTCAGATTGATCTTTAATGATTGCAGCTTAGATTTCCGTTCGCCAATAGTAAGTTTATCAATTTCGCTATGTTTTTGTTCATAATGTCTTTTCAAGTTGTATAATTTTCAAATTGAAATTGAATCATGACAAATCAAACATACAGCGTTGTCTTTCATTAGAATGAAATACAGATCTTCCCATTCACCCTGGAACCTTCCGTTCTCATCTTCAGGTTTTCTTTTATTCTGTTCAATTCGTGTTTCAGCCGTAATGTGGATCCTTTGCACTCACCCTTCACTTATTAAAATCAGATCAGTTGCATTCGATCTTCGGAAAAACGTGGGGGAAAAAATAATGGCTCCGCGGTTCAATAACGAGAGTGTTCTAATTTAACAAAATATAATATAAATTTACGAGAATGATTTTTTGTTGTTGATATATGAATACCTAAATCCAAAACACAGAAAGCTGAAAACTTCATTTTGGGCCGCGAAAAATCTTCAATTAGGCCGCAGGTTGGACATGCCTGAACTAGGGTTTCGGCAGGCGACTTAGAGTTATTATTACTCTAAGGCAGGTGATCGAATTGAGTGTACCGAGTTGACTCTTTGAAGGAAACTAGAGGTGTTTTATGATAATCCGAACTTACCCCTAATTTTCAGAAGTAGATTTATAATAAATAACTGATATGACATAAAATACTCGTAATGGACTTATAAGTAATAATACGCATTATTCACACAGGAGCGATGAGGAGTTAATTGAAACACAATCGCCTTCAATCATAGTTTGTTTTTTAAATATCACGTCGGGTGATGTGATCAGTGGGAATATTGGAATTAGTGCTAAAAAATATTACGTCGGGTGATGTGATGAGTGGGAATATTGGAATAAGTGCTAAAAAATATCACGTCGGATGATGTGATCAGTGGGAATATTGGAATTAGTGCTAAAAAATATCACGTCGGATGATGTGATCAGTGGGAATATTGGAATTAGTGCTAAAAAATATCACGTCGTGTGATGTGATCAGTGGGAATATTGGAATTAGTGCTAAAAAATATCACGTCGTGTGATGTGATCAGTGGGAATATTGGAATTAGTGCTAAAAATATCACGTCGGGGTCACCATTTTAGAAATCAATGACCTTGGAGATTACTTGACAGTTGCAGTGGCTGAACTGCTAGGCCGTTTGCGGTCATGTAGATTTGGTATCACGCCGTTTCCCTGAGGGATTTGCAGAGAGGATAGACCATCGCACAATTCTATATTGGCACGCTTTCCGTGTATCATTCACATTCATATATCATTTAATACAATACTCTTCTGTAATCCAGACTTTTGACACTCGAGTATTTGATTTATTTGGTTATTTCGTTGTATTTATTTATTTATATAAACATTTTGTTACAAATGATAAGGTTGGTATATTAAAATTTACATTGTTAACGTACCTATTACGTATATCCATAGAATATCTTATTCGTTTTATCTGTGGTGAGAATGTTTCTAAACTAATGAATGCATGTGTGACTAATAATAATAAAAAGTGTGTGGAGAGAGATGATGTAGAGAAGTGTAGAGAAGTTATGAAATCGAGAATTGTAATTGATTATGAATAAAAGTTTTACATAATTTCTTCAAAAGATTGATATTCACTTTGTGGCGTCATTATTAATAAATGAATTCAATATTTCTTTGTAAACGCCACTTTTTTAATAAATAATTATCAACATGTTTCAAAAAGGAAGCTTTCCTCGTCATTATTCTATATGTACTGATGAGGAAAGCTTCACTTTCGAAACCTGTTGATAAATATGTATTAAAAATGTGGTGGTTACAAAGTAATTTTTAATTTATTTATTAATTTTTATCATAAAAAGTAATCATGAAAAATGTTCAATTATATTAATTTTTAATGGCGGGTATACGTTGTAATCGCGCGGGTATTTGGTGAGTTCTTTGCTGAATTAGTGTTGTTCACTTCTACATGAAGAATCGTAGTGTCCCTGGAACACCTCATTGGAACATTCAAACCAATGACGGATAGCAATTCGGGACTATCTATATCGATTTTATTATTTAGCGGGTTATGTAGAAACAGTAGAACTGTAACAACGTAAGGCTTTTTATGTAAATGTGATATAATTATTTGCAGTTTTGTTGTATCTTTGGCCTAAATGTTTAAAACAATAATGGGTATTCCTTATATTGAGGATAGAAGCATACTCCGGTGACTAATGAGCAAAACAACATTTCTGGAGTCTTAAAAACCGTACTTGAATTTCAACCCTTCGCCACCTGTATAGAGAGAGCGTGATTTATGTTGAATTTTACGGGGTGGGTCCCCTTAAGAAAGGTCTTGCAAGGTCTTCCTCGGGCGTCCAAGACTTATTCTACCATTCCCATGTCTAAACATTCAATAACACTGCCCAGCTCCGGAATAATAAATAAACATATCGCTTTTGGCAAGACAAAATCTAAACACAACAATTCAATAAATAACACGTTCAATGTTAAACCACCAGATATAGTGAATAAATACACAGTCCTGGATCCTGGAATCTTACGATAAATCAAACTGACATCGGTCAGTTGGTGGAGCGGTTCACACCATAGATTCCCATCTGGACTATGCTACTCATTGTGGATGTGGTGAAAACCGATATACTTAAGATCTAATTCACGACACAATTAAAACTGAATGCAAAACACTTTGATGAATTTTTCGATAATAATAATACTTGGATGACTTGTATAGCGCCGTTTTGGTGAAAAATCACATCAAGGGGGCTGTGATCTAAGCTAGAAAAGGAATGAATTCTAAAACCTAACTGAGCATAGAACCATCGTAGGAATCTGTAATTCCAAAAGACTGTAATGGGTTGGACATGCTGAAAGAATGCCAGGTGATATGACACCAACAATGATGGCTTCGTAGATGCCCCAGTGGAAGCGATCCAGCGAGCCAGAGGCATTCAGAAAGGACTAAGTTCTGGAGGTCAATGGCGAGGTAACGCAATCAGTGGATAGAAAATTTGGAGAAGACCAGGATGGCAGATTAAACAATTAGAATTTTAAAATTCAGCAAAAAATCAATTTAATTTTTTTTATTTTACACATAACAGTATAAAGTACAAATACCATCTATTTCTTACCGTTAATTCACAAAATACACATATATTATCCTAGCCGGTTAGTACCTACTTAAAGTCAATTATAAAATAATTTAAATTCACGCACCGGTGCGTAAATGTGTCCACAGCCCGCAACACTGTAAATAACTAAATGTGTAAAAAAAGGTAAATATCTATCAAAAACTTGTTAAGCCTTTTAAGGTAATTTTATTAATATTCTTCAGTTCTAAAAATATTTAAATAAATACCAGATCTTTTTGTGCTACCAATATTCTAATAAATAGAAAATAATAATTCAATAGGAAAGAATGATAAAATAGCAACTGTAGAACTATCATATCTTCTCTACGCTCAAATTTTCTAAAAGAACTGTGTTCATCTGAAGCGACCTGCCGGTAAGTATGTTTTTTTGTATCCGTTTGTACATAATTAGATGGAGAATATGAACTAATATTTATACAGTGCCCCTGGGGTGACTTTTCACAAAAACGGCGCTATACAAAGCATGCAATTATTATTATTATATAAAAAAATTTAAATAGCCCGTGTTTATGTACAAAATATTGTGAAGTTTTATCGAAGTGCGTTCAAATAGTGACATTTGTTCGGAAGGAATGTTTTTAATGATGATTTAAATAGTCCATTACTCGCCATTGATACGAACTGAACAGCGAGCAGACTGCGAGTGTAGAATGTATGGAGTATAGTGAAGCGGTGGGCTGCCAATGTTCAACGTTTGTTTACACACGTGTTATCCACATCTCTCAGGCAGTTGGTCCATCGGCCGCACGGAGATCAGCTGGCCTGACTCATCTCGACCAGACGGCAATACGCTATCATCACACTGTGCACTGTGCACTGTGCACTGTGCACTGTGCACTGTGCACTGTACACTGTACTCTTTACCACTCTACTCTGTACACTGTACACTGTACACTGTACCTACCACTCTACTCTGTGCACTCTTCTCTCTGAGAAATAACTTGAATCTTATCCATTTAGTATTACCAAATACCGCAGAAATATGTACAATACAGTGCATGCAGCTGGAGGACTTGAGTCGGACCATGTCAGAAGTCGGAATAACAGAAGAGAATATACGAGGAGATGTATGAATGTGAATGAAGCAAGAAATATATGCCAAGATCGTGCTGTTTGAGGGTCCGTCCTTTCTGCCTACCCCTGCGGGGAAATGGCGTGATGGTTAGTTAGTTTAGCTTCTGAGATTTTCCTTCCTTTGAGATGGCAACATGGTACACTAGCGCCCCTAGCGGCGCGCGTTTGCGGAATTCCTTTATTTAATACATTTTAATAAATTTACTAAGAAAAGTATTCTTATTAAATTATAGAAATCGATAATTAATAAAATAAATATTAGGTAATCTACATATGACTCTACTGCCTTAAATAAATGAAAAATAAATATTAAAGAGGCTATTAGGTTTGTACTAACAGTTACAAGCCTCGCTACTCGACCCTCGCGCTCGGTCTGATGGTTTAGAAAGGATATAAAATACTTGTAATTTATTTATAATTTTTAGACTTGTTTACAGAGTAAGTTTATTTTAAATAAGTACGCCTGTAACACCGCCTGTTAGGTACCGTGCATTGTTACAAACCTAACGACAAAAATGAGTCGGAGAATCGACCTGTTCTCATGAAGCCAAAATCAACTGTGAACGGGTGCTCCGCTAGTGTCCGTCGAGTTTCGCGTACGTGCACCGGTTCGCTGGGGATCAATGCTGCTAGTTCATTCGAGCAGGCTCCATTAAAATACCTATAGAACAGACTCATCATGCTTACGTTGCGTCTGTGTTATAGAGATGGCAACCGGTCTGTTAACAACGGGTTGTCAATCAGACGGACCGCCCCCCTTTGCACAGAACCATGTAGGTTTATCGGGTACTTAGAAACTCCAGCCCAGAAGTGGCTTCCAAATTCAATTGTTGGACATACTCGAGATTTGTACAGGGTTAGCA
Organism: Halesus radiatus; assembly: GCA_022606495.2. NCBI lineage: Eukaryota > Metazoa > Arthropoda > Insecta > Trichoptera > Limnephilidae > Halesus > Halesus radiatus. The sequence continues at coordinate 43,226 of JAHDVE020009829.1, read as the reverse complement.
GCTGGTCACTACAGAAGAATCTGAGAGTTCCATATACAAGACGCCCATTCCCTTGAATGCGCATTGCGCACACGTGTATATTTTTGTGTGGTAAACAGTCATCATTTGAATACTACATGTGCGTCATTTTGCTTTTGATACGTTATAGAAGGGCGGTCGGTGGGGCGTGCGCGGCGCTGCGATTTGCAGTTGGAACTTCGCGCGCATTTTTGAAAATGTGTAGATAGATTTTTTGCTATCATTTTACAAATTTTAATATTATTAATTAGATTGACGTTGATAATAGAATTACCTCAACCACGGTTGGTTCCTGCTAACTTTACAAAATCGACATTCTAAATAGAAAATTCACACGAGCAATACTGTATCCCGTATCTCACGCAGAATGTTACTAACAGCGCTGGTACTGGATACTGGGTGGGTTGGTGGGTAGGACCCAAGCCGGCCCGCGTAACCCGTACCGACTGATGCCCGTAGCGGCTGATGCCCGTATGCCGCAGCTAGGGATTGCAATCCCGTAGGATCCGCGCAAAGTTTTTTCGAATTACGCGGGCTCCCGCGGGATTAGATTTTCGATATATATAGTTTATTACATATTTGCTAAGAAAAACAGTTTTTGATTACGTTTTATCATCTAAAATTTAAAAAAAAAAATTAAAACAATAATAATTGGATGATTTGTATTTTTTTTTTTTTTACATTAATACCGCACAAGAGTCTCAACTGCTCCCAACCATCTGGAGCCAGTGAGATTATAGCATCCCCAATTGGGGAATGTTGTGAGGCTGAAGGTATTGGGGAAGGGAAGGAGAGGGGGAAGAGGAAGGTGGGGAAATACCTGGCTATTCAGATCTGGTCACCGAACACGGCTAAAGCCATTTCAAGCAACGTTTCAATTCTGAACGGTGGTCTTTCACCAGGGCGATACTGAAAGTATCTTCCACTCTTCCACTCCACTATAGCTCCGTTTTTTGAACAATTAAGGACGCTGTACAAATATTACTTCCTATTCCCTATCTAATTATGTACAAAGTACTTACATACTTACCCGCCAGGTCGCTTCAGACGAACACAGTATTTGCACATATATTACTATTGATATTACATTTATTAGAAAATTGGTGGCACAATAAGAGTAGGTATTTATTTGAAATATTTATAATTTTTAGGACTCTAGAATATTTAGAAAATGACATTAAAAAGCTTAATAAGTTTTTAATAGATATTAACATTTTTTTAGAAATTTAGTTATTTACAGTGTTGCTGGCTGCGGACGCATTTGCGCACCGGTGAGTGACTAAAGTTACTTATCCTAAGTAACTTTAGTCACGCACTAACCGGCTAGCCTAGCTGAGCAATTTACGTGTGCTTTTCTTCCATTTATTGATATGATTGTCTGAAAAGATGAGTTTCAACTTTTGATCTGAATTCTGTCGAGTGGTGGTGGGCGAAGCGGCTCGGTTTAGTGAGCCGGATCACTAAATCAACTCTCTGTAAAGACAATCCACATGAAAACTGGACGAAAAAAGTATTGTGTAAGAGCGTTTTAAGGACGTCTTTAGGAGGTCCATGGGAGCGAGGGACAGGGCAAGGTGCGGGGGCACACGAACCGTCGTTCAATCGAGCCGGATCACCGAACCGGTACACTACAAAGAGCTTATTTAGTGATCCGGCCTACTAAACCGAGCCGCTTCGCCCACCACTACTGTCGAGTCTTTAGGTCCTGATACTCCGAACGCACGATCACCGAACTTAGTATTGGTTCCTTCAACCTCCCGATAGCTGATGACGCTGCTGACCTAAGGTGGACTGCCGTGAATTGGTGTTTTCAGCAATGCACAGTTTGAATAAGTAAACCGGAGGGAATATTCGATAGCACAACATGAATTATTTAACGATACAAGTAAAATGATTTAATACTAAATAAAGAGAGATAATCTAATCATGCCAAACAACAGGAAGATAATGAACTTATTGGTGATAATCGGTGACCTTATGGGATATGCAGATGGCGTTACCATCGCTGTAATTTATGTGTTCGATGGCTGTCGAAATACAAATTGTTATTGGCCAGTTTAGCAGGTAGCTACACTAATAACTTTCAATAAGCAAAAATAAGTACAATCTGTCTTACTTATTCACATACAATATTACCATTGAGGTATACAAATGGAGTAAACATTAGAGTTTGAAATATGGGCAACAACATGCGTCCAATTAGTATCACAGAGATAACACGGGCTTCAGTCGATTACAAACGCTCGCCGGGCTGACTGGACATGTCGTTCTGTAAAAGATAGAAAAAGCAATGGTGTAACCTTTCATCGGTTTTGCCATAAACAATATGCGTGGAAATTGTCTCAAGGAGCAAATGAAGTAGGCACGCCGGTAACTCAAATGCTTCGAGCCGCAGTGGCCAGCGGCCAGCCGTTCGCGACGTGGCGATTCCGAATTGAATTCGTTCGTGTTCGGAAGGATTCGAACGCCATCGACAGCCGCCTCACCTCCCTTCCTACTTCACGTATACATTATTTATATACTTGAGAGATTATATTATAAAGTAATATTATAATGCCGATTAATGATTAAAAAAGAAAATCTCAGTAAAAAGAATCATCGCTGGAAATGAGTTTTTAAGAAACAGATACTATTCAACGAATCATCTCCCAATACGCTTCTCAAAGAGCTCCACTTTATATAACCAGTGTCTGAAAAGGCTCCCACAGCCTCTACGCTTGTTGGCGATATGGTAACTAACTAACCATCACCCCATTTATCCACAAGGGTAGGCAGAGAGCACGGACCATATATATTCATGCATCGGCTCATACATTTTATTCTGTTATTCCGACATCTGGTATGGCCTGACTCAAGTATTTGAGTCTCTTGATCGTGCCATGTCTTCCTCGGGCGTCTCCGGCTTCTTGTTCTATTCAGATTCGCGTCATATATTCTCCTTACACGATTTTCTTCGTTCATTCGATCTACCTATCCGCCTTTAAGGTGATTTTTCACAAAAAAACGGTGCTATACAAATCATCCAATTATTATTATTACATGCCCATACCGTCTAAGCATCCCTTTCTTAATCTTACTCATTACGCTTACATCAGCCTTCCACTCTTTCCGAACACAACATCTTTCACACGATTATACATGGATTAACTACACATTCGCCTCAGAGATCTCATTTCTACGGCATTCGGTTATTTAATGTTGATCATTAAAATATCTCCATTGAACACTAAGTTCTTTTCTTCTGATCATTTCTACTTTTTCCATGCCATTGTTTATATACATTTATATCTTTTTTAATATCCTTTACTTTGTTATATTTTTAATTTGATGTTGTATTTACATTGCTACATTACTATATTACATATGCGTACTGAAATGATTAAAAATGTTGAATGCGTCAAGTCTAATTTGGGCAAATATAAATAAGTCCCGCAAATCCCGTGGATCCCGCAGTAATAAGTGCGGGATCCCGCTATGGGGGACTGCAATCCCTAGCTGTAGCCTTATAAAAATATGCCTAATATGTGCACAGTGTTGCCAGTATTGCCAGTGTTGCCAGTATTGCCAGTGTTGCTAGTGTTGCCAGGCACCATGCGGGCCGCACATGTCGCCACACTGATATCTCACAGCAGGGGTGCTTAAGCTGTATCAACGGCGATAAATTATTAATTATTTCTCCGATACATAACTTAAATCTTCGATTCATTCTTTGATCGTGCAGCACTTTTAGAAGAATTTGGAAGGCGTGTAGAATTGGAGGGAGAAATCAGGATCCGGCAGGAGTGGAAGCGTTTCCTGGAAGCGGCCAGGGCTCTTCAAGGGATGTAGCTCCGATGACGATTGCATAATCTTTTAAATGGCAGCATCAAGAATTTTTCAAAATATTATCATAAATAAATTCATTGAACTATGTGCATATTTACCATTATTGTTGCACTCTATAAATATGTTCCTCTTTCAATTACACGAACGTTATTAGCTTTGTTTCCTGATCGCAATAATTCAAGAATCAACTTCCGCGTACCTGGTAACTAAATTTATTACAATTTAGTTTATTTAATTCAAACTATCCATTACATTTACTTTTATTTTAATTAACATTTTACTTACTCTAGTTCACTAAACAATATACTTCTAACCTACCGTACATGCAGATATGCATGTACGTGTTTGTTGTGTATGTATACATGCGTCTATGTACACATACCGTGTACTGAACATAAGTGAAAAGGGAAATTTATATTTGATGTTTATTTTTTAAATGTTGTTTTATTTAGATATGAGTTGGTAACATATTATTTGTCAACCTTGTTTAATAACAAACCCACTTTAATGAATGTCTCGGTCTTTGATACAAAATATTAAATACGCATTTAACTTCAGACTTCAATCAAATTAACTGTTATGTAATATATAATGTATCTACACTTTTTTTCTATTTTACTATGTTTATTTTTTTCTCTCATATATTATGAGTGGAAGATACTCTCGGTATCGCCCTGGTGAAAGACCACCATTCAGAATTGAAACGTTGCTTGAAATGGCTTTTAGCCGTGTTTGGTGACCAGATCTGAATAGCCAGGTATTTCCCCTCATCCCCACCTTCCTCTCCCCCTTCTCATTCCCCTCCCCAATACGTTCAGTCTCACAACATTCCCCAATTGGGAATGCCATAGTCTTACTGGCTCCAGACGGTTGGGAGCAGTTTGGGACTCTTGTGCGGTATTCATATAAAAAAAAAAAATTAAAAAAGAATTATGCAACATAAACAAAGATTGCTAATTTGTCAACTTATAACTGAGAATTTCTCAGTTGGACAGTCAAAGTACTATAAAACATTGTTTCTGATTTGAGTAAATTGAATTTAAAAATGAAAAGATGGTTCATAAGAAAAAGAAGGTAATTTAAAAAGGATTATCTTCAAGTATAGTATCCATTTTATTCACGGTGCTCGGAAATTAAAAGATTATTTATGCAGAAAGAACAAGAACCAAAGAATCATTAAAAAATCAACGAGGTTATATGAAACTCGATTGCCATAAAAAGTCATTCTTTTCTCGTGTCCCGGTCATGTAACAACTTAATTTATTTCTCCTCGCTTCAGTATAACAAATACAATACGATATCTAAACCTGTGATCCATTTGAACAACGCACAATAAATACTATACCACTACTATTAATCTACGATGAGTTTACTTATGTTAATAACTCGCAGTAATTCATCACACACCTCGTGATCAAGAATATTAATTACGTACTACAACTAACATGGATCTAATATTTCCTTTGATAATTTCCCAAAGGAGATGATTCTACATCATATTCTAACAAAAAATAATATTATTTATAAAACTTATTATTTGAACGCTTTATTAGCGAGATATATGGATCGAAATGTTTGTTTTTATTATTTGCTTTAATTATAGGTACATTTTAAAGAAGCCATTTAAATGTTAAATCAAAACAAAAACTATGTAGAAGAAACGTGCATTCAAAAAAATATTCTTTTTTTTCCTATTCATTGTCAAACTGTCAAAATCGGGAGTCAATGGTAACATAAAAACTACAATAATTTATTTTTAAATCGATGTTATTCGGTGTTGCCTTAATAATGAAAAAACGCTAAGCCTCCCCATTCAGAATTTTTATGTACATATTACGAAATTCCCTAAAAAACTCGACGTTTTTAATCATTTAAAAAATATACTAATCACGCTGTTTCTCCGCACGGGTAGGCAGAGAGGACGGACCACCAAACAACTCGGTCTTTCATGCATCGTCTCATACGTATTTTTCTGTTTTTCCTACTTATGACTCGACCCGACTCAAGTATTTGGATCTCTTAATGTCCATGTCTTTCTCGGGTGTCCCAGGCTTCTTATTTCATTCACATTCGCGTCATCACACTTCTTTCTTCGTTCATCCACCCCAAAACATCCAAACCATCTATATGTCTCACAATATATATGTTTTTTTAAAAGATAATCTCTATTCAGATATACACTGAAAATAATTCTCTGTATAGAAAAAAATCGCAAAATACGCTCTGTAAAGTATAAATAACACGTGTGGTTCTGTTATTTAACACGTTATATATGTGAAAAATCCAGTAATCTTGAGATTTTTATTTTATTATAAATAGGTGGTGACTTATTAAATATTTGTTAAACGATCGCTTACGCCCTAACCGTTATTTATATCAGAGCGCTCCCTCTCTTTTCCGTATTAACATATCTCCATTTCACACAATGTTCGGTTTACACTTGGGGGGTATTGCTGGGTAAAATATATGAATGAATGAAGTAAGGTTGGAATGCCCTGCCCGTAGAATCTGCAAATAGATAGAATGCTCTGGTAGAGACTAGGCGCAATACAAAATCGTATAGATTAGGAATATAGTTACATACGAGTAGGTACTATTAGAGAGGTGGTAGAGAACAAAAAGGGACTGCGCCATATGTCCGCCGCGGAGAGATATCGGACTAGGCACTCATTAATAACAATTATTATAATAAATATAAAAAGCTAATGGTTAATTTTTATCATAAGAAAATCCATTAACTCTTGAAAAAACGCCTTCTGTATTGACTAATCTGCACAATTTTTAAGATTATTTTTTGCAAAACGACATCTGGCATACCTGGGTAATATTTGTTTGAATTATATTATTATTATTTCGTATCCTTGAAGTAATAATGATAAAATGAAATGAAAAGAGTTATACCGTGTTATTTTTATACGAATCCCAACTGCTCTCTATTGTACGAAGCCAGTGAGACTATGGCATCCCCAATAAGGAGCTGCACTGAAAAATAATACGGCAAAAATTTTGTTGTCATATAAATGAGCAAACGCCGATTCAGAATAAACTAGTTTTATTACACAATTATACGTAGAATTTATAAATGTTTATTTAAAAGTTAATATAAATCATCTCATCTAAACACCTTCTTATGTTGGTACCATTGCATTCTGAAGATCTGATCTGATCATTTTGGATTTGTATAGAAAATTTTATTGATCGATTTTGTTTTTTACTGTAAGTAGATTTGTTTTTTAGTTTTTGAATTTTAAAATTAATTGAGGTGACTTTAAGGCGATGCAATGGGAATTAATGCAAAATCACGTATTTTCGCTTTGAGAATAGATGGTTTGGGCATGTGGAGCGAATGAACGAAGAGAGGAGTGTAAGATGTATGGCAGTGAGGCATGGAATTGGTAGAGGAAGGATGAAAGTAAACTAAACGCCGTAGAAATGAGATCTCTGAGGCGGATTTGTGGTAAAACCATGTATGATTGTGTAAAAAATATTGAGATTCGTAAAGAATGCAAGGCTGATGTAAGCGTCATGAGCAAGATTAAGAAAGGAACGCTAAGATTGTTTGGGCATGTAGAGCGAATGAGCGAAGAAAGGAGTGCAAGGAGAATGTATGACGCGAATGTGAATGGAAAAAGAAGCGGGGACGCCCGAGGAAGATATGGTACGATCAAGTGAATCAAATACTTGAGTCGGCCATGTCAGAAGTCGGAATAACAGAAGAGAATGTATGAGACGATGTATGAATGTGAATGAAGCAAGAAGTGTATGCCAAGATCGAGTTGTTTGGCGGTCCGTCCTCTCTGCCTACCCCTGCGGAGAAACGGCGTGATGGTTAGTTAGTTAGTTAGTTAGAATCTAATGGCTTAGAAATAGCATAGATCATATAATTAAATACTGCAAGTAGAACATACCTTGGTTTTTCGTTTAATCGACCATTTTTATGAGTCTTTTTATAAGCCTAGAAAAAAATAAAGTATCAGACCTAAAAAAATGTTTAAAGCACAAAATCTCCTACTTACGAACCCTTTTTTCCGATATTGTCATATTGTTCACTGTGGGGAATTAAGTTTTTTAGAATATGACCGTAAATCATTTTAATAATTATGCCTGACCTTTACAAACTAAAATAAAACACGCATTTTGGTGATGTTTTTTTTTACGTAAATCGAAACATGCCGTCAGTGACTTCAGGAATTTCAAACTTGTCGCCACCTACACAAGGAGCGCGTGATTTTGTTGGAATTTTAGCAAGTGCATAATAGAAGCTTAATATTAAAAAGAAAACTATTATTAATGAAAGAAATAAGAACATTCACGGGGAAACCAATTGACAATACGGATATTATGATAATGTTGATGTTAAATATGTAATATTATTACATACATGCATACTTCATCTTCCCCATGTCCTATTCGGTTTGGAGACCCATCGCGTTTACAAGGCGCCTCCAGACGTACCTGTCCTGTGCTACGTTAACGGCATCCGCCCATAGCAGGTCCAGTCTCTCTTGGCGCAGCCTCTGGAGCTGCTTCTCCCGCCTGTGTCTGCGGCAGCGCACTGGACGTCTTACCTCTGGAATAGCACTCAGAATTTTGTTCGGAACTCCACCTTCTGACATTCTTAACATGTGTCCAAGCCACCTCAGTTGCGATTTTTCTATGAAAAGTAATTAATAGTGGTTCGATCGAAATTCTTATTCGATCCCATCTTGTGACTCCTGCAACTCCCCTCAATCTCATTTCGGCAGCTTATACCCTGGAACGTGTTCGCTCGTTCAACGTATTGATGTGACTATAAGTAACCGTGGGACGATTGCAGTTATAAGGCTGCTTTACTTCAGTTTAGTGCGTAGCATTCTCGAGAGTGGTTCTCAGGTATGGGGGCCAGAGGACACCGTTTATGTACTAAGGGTCGAGAAAATCCAAAAGAAATTCTTACGATTCCTCTACATGAAAGAGTTCGGTTTTTACCCATGGCTGTTTCCAACAGCTTTTATCTCGGGAATGCTGGGTATTTGCAGCCTAAGTACTAGGAGAGATATAGCATTACTACTTATGGCTCATAAACTATTGAACGGTGTATTAGCAATACCTGACATTCTGGCTGAAATAGGATTTTATGTCCCTGATGATTTCACGCGAGGCCGCCAACACAGGCTTCTGTTTCTTCCCAGGTGCAGAATTAACTTACCAATGGTGATGCCTCTGGGAAGACTTACTAGGTTAATTAACTGCCTCGCAGGAAATGTGGATATTTTTCACACGACCTACAATAATTTTAAGCACGAACTTATTATGTTATAACATTATGTTCCTACTTATAACTCTTTGTAGCTATTTTTGTTTTACCTCTGTGTTATATAATTGTGCTAACTATATTTCTGTAATTTTTTATCGCTTTTGCATTGTATTGGTATTTATAACTGTTTTTGCAAAAAAAATAAAAAAAATAAATAGATACACTGATTTGTACATTGCCAACTTTGTCTCGATACTTAGCTCAGCTTTCCTTATCACTAAAAAGTTTTTTTGCCACATACCTTCATTATTTATTTTGGATGCTTTATTTTTCCTGGTGTGTAATCTTATGCTTTTTACATTTCTCGTCTCATGTCCGTATTCTTTTTTAATGACAAACTGTCCCGGGTTTCAAACAACTTGACAATATGTATGTTCTCATACAATACTCTACTCATCCGGACACTGATTTCCCATATTGCTTTACAGTATGGAAATATGGACACTCAAGAGCCAGCGAAAGGAAACGGATAGACGCCCTCGCAATGTGATGCTGGAGGAAAATGTTGAAGATTCCATAGACAGCCAGGCTCATAAATACATCAATTCTGCAAGAGCTCGGCATCCACAATATCATGTGTCATATATAAATATTGTTCATATTAACGATAAAGGAAAACGATCAGACAATTTAGAAGCACGTCTGATTACATCCTAAAGAGGGAACGAAATGACAATCTAGTCTCCTTCAACGGAAGCAATGTTCCCAAGATGCCTTCCACCGATATGCTTGGTGTAACTTGAAGTGATCAGCTCAGGCACGGGGGCTCTATATCGAAGCCAGAGTCAAGTTAGTCTCTCAGAAGCCGGACGTACTGTACAGTATACAGAGCCCGTTGATACTGCAGATAGTATACAACTGCTGACCCTGTAAAATCGCAAGTGCGCCGCACTCTAGAATTCGGTGACCACCCAACGGGCGGTCCGTTTGATAGATCGCAATTTTTAGAGCACAGGCGTCAGGTTGGAATGTCGTACTTGTTCTACCGGTATTTTAATGGAAGGTGCTCTGAGGAACTAGAGTCATTGATTCCTTTAGCACCGGTGCAGTCGGGAAATACCCCAAACGCGTGGCCATCGTTTGTACACGGTTGACATTTGTTACATGAAAGCGGGTAATCTTTAGTTACCCCCCGGCAATCAGTCTTCCACCCATAATTCCTGAAGAAGGAATGATGATTCCGAAACCGATAAGAAAAATACTCAATATGTTTAAACAGTTTAAATAAAGGCGAAAAGTATCTCTCGAGAGCTGCTCTAGTAGTCTTCTGCTGTTGCTGAATGAGCAGTTAATAATTGCTCCAAACTGTTTTTTTCTAGTGGCCAACAGTGGCCAACAGTGGCCAACAGTGGTCATCAATGGTCAGAAATTTTCACCGTAGCAACAGCAATACACTTTAAAAATGACTTCCAAACATACAATAGCGCCACTTGTCGGTGCCCGGGTAAACATACAATAGCGCCACTTGTCGGTGCCCGGGTAAACATACAATAGCGCCACTTGTCGGTGCCCGGGTAAACATACAATAGCGCCACTTGTCGGTGCCCGGGTAAACATACAATAGCGCCACTTGTCGGTGCCCGGGTAAACATACAATAGCGCCACTTGTCGGTGCCCGGGTAAACATACAATAACGCCACTTGTCGGTGCCCGGGTAAACATACAATAGCGCCACTTGTCGGTGCCCGGGTAAACCCGGTAAAGTTGAACATGGAGAAACGCGGGAATATCCCATAAAACTGAAAGAAAAGTTACTAAATTCTATAATATCTACAATAAATCTCACGATATATAATTATATCGTGATATAGGTATATACAGTGGCGTGCACTCCACAGAGGCTGAAAAGCCACAACAATTAGACAAATATGATAAATTCCATGTACAATTTATACCCTAATTTGGAAAACTACACACAGCCTACCTTCGGTCATAGAGCAATGCACGCCACTGGGTATATATGACATTATACATCGAACCCTGCCCAAGTGGTAGATTCTCCCAGTTTCGCTCTTAGTGAAAGATCAGCATTCAGAATCGAAACGTTGCTTCAAATTACTTTACCCGTGTTTGGTGATTTTTATCTTTTTATTAAGAAGTGTATATTTTTGACATTTCAAGAAGATAATAAATTCATTTTAAAAATGTTTATACATATATATGTATATATATATTTTTTTATATTATATAAGTGTAGATTAGTTTTCTCGGTTTACCCGCGTAATGTAGTCCTTAGAAGGGCTTTTTAACTCCTGACGTTTCGGACAAATCACACGGTCCATCTTCAGAGGCCTTATGTCTTGAGTTTTGTTTTGAACTGATCGCTTGTTATTTTTCTGATAATTCCTTAAGCCAAGTTTTGCTGGACTTATGCAATTATTGATAGAATTACTTTGTTGGATACTAGGTGGGAGTTCGTTGTATAATTTTACAGCCAAACACTCAGAGCTTCTTTGTCCAAAGGAAGAATTACACATAGCTTGTCTATTTATTTTACTTAGGTATTATGATTATGTGAGGCGATTGCCTTTATGGCTTTTTTGAGATGATGGAACAGAATATTTTCGGCAAAGTATTTTTATGTGTTTGGAATGTCGAATTGTTTAAAGACTTCCGTTGTTGACGACCTTTAAAATGGTGTTTATGGTGCATTTCTGAGTTATGTTTAGTTGTTTTACGTGATTTGATGCTGCTGAGCCCCATCCTCATAGTCCATATTCCAAATGAGAGTGGCCCAAGGCGTAATATACTCTCTTCTTTACATTAAATTTACTAGAGCAACTAAAGATCGACAAACGAACTAATGATCTCGCTGTAACATTAATAAATAAACAAATAAAAATGATCTATTCACCACTTCTTAGTATTTTCACAAAACGAAAACAATACAAATCTAAAAAATAATTCACGTATAAACCACACACATTTAAATTAATTGCCTTGATAGAATTCGCGTCATTAAAAAACAATTAAGTAAAGTCTTCCACCATTTCAACTGTAAGTACCTCACAGAATAGATAATTTTAATTATCACAAGTATTTCTCGGTAAATCTGTGTTCACCGAAAATATTAATAAATCAAACACCATAGAGTTGAGTGGGGGTTAATAAAATCATGTAAGTAATCGTGGCAATGTGGCCTAACCACAGTATGAAAATGTCTTTGAACGCCGAAACAGCTGTCACAATTAAATAAAAACTGAAATACTTGCAGAATTTGATAATAGCATTATTAAATTTATTTTCTAATAATTAAAAAATAAATATAATTTTCTTCTACGAATTAAACACAATTGCAATTAATGCATAAAATACTAGATCGGAATAGCCAGGTACTTCCTCACCTTAATCTTTCCCGTCTCCTTCTCCTCGGCCACTTCAACCTCAATATCACAACATCAGCCAATTGGGCAGTTGAAACTCTTGTGCGGCATTCACATAGGTACATATATTTTTAAATGATTCTTGCCTCGTAAGTTTGTATGCAGGGACATACATTTGCAGATAATTAATTGTGTTGGAAAAATATTACATATACCTACTCCAAGCAGTGGCGTGCAGCCCATATCGGCTGAAAAGCTGCGCGTACTTTAAGATTTCTAATAAAAAATTGTTTTCATCAAATCAAATCGTAATCATTCTTCCTTTAGAAATTATTCCTGCCTGGTAAATATTATTCCTTTAGTTCCAACCTTATTGAACTGGTCCTTCAAACATTTGTTCTCCTCGATGTAGTTTTTTTAGCTTACTTCGTGAAGATAAAATACAATTTGCATTTACAAAAGCCGCAAAGTTATCGACTAAACATTTTGGTTGATAGTTAGAGAAATGTTTCGCTGGTAATTTTTGCAAAAAAATGTTTTAACGTCACCTCGATTTTAAACTCCGCTCACTTTAGTGGTAAGTTTATTGTAATTGTAAAGGTGTCAACTATAAAGAAGTTGTAATAGCAATGGCCAAAAATAGCGCAACAACTAAATACCAGCTTGTATTTCTACTCGTCAGATGTTCGGATCTTCACGATGAATTCTAATCAACACCTGAAAAGCTACAGTTTACCCCTGGTCAATGAGCGATGCACGCCACTGACTCCAAGGTTAATAGGTACCTGCAATAAATGTTTACTAAATGCTTTTGACATCTTAGTCGAATGAATTAAGAGCCAGCTATTCCCTCCATTGTTTGAAAAGGAGATATGTTAATACGGAAGAGAGCGCGCTAATACAAATATGGCTTTAGGCGTAAGCGATCGTTTTAAAAATATTATTTATATTTTACGGTATGCGTATAATTACTTACTTTCAATCCGAAGAGAGATTATCTTAAAAAATAACATGCACCATTGTGTTAAGTTCACAAAAACCTTTAACATTTTAAGGGAACTCTGTAATATGTAGGTAGAAATTCTGAATGCGGAGGATATTATTCATAAGATATGCAAATATAGCGTTTGCGAAAACGCGAATTACGCCATTTTCCCGCGAAATTCCCAATTTTCGGATAAATAACACGGAATTTTTGTTTATCTACGGTTTTGACAAAGCTTGAATACCATAAAATGGAACGCATCATGTCGAAATCGACGCGTTCTTCATTATTTTTTTGGATTTTCAAAAAAAAATTGTTTTGATATTAAAAAAAAGAGAATAAAAAAAACATGAACCGGTTTTGTTAATAATTACAATAAGAGAATATAACACAAATTTTGTTGCAAAATACCACAATTTTTTTCTGAAAAACCACCCCACGTTCTGACAAATTATGCGAATTGAAAAAAAAAAACCATACGGATTTTACCAAATCAACGCGAAATTCACGGAAAAAATAACTCCACTCTTCCCAAAAAATAACGCGTTTTTTTCAGGTCTCTTATTATAATTTTACAGCGCCCTTGAGGTGATTTTTTCAGGTCTCTTATTATAATTTTACAGCGCCCTTGAGGTGATTTTTTCAGGTCTCTTATTATAATTTTACAGCGCCCTTGAGGTGATTTTTTCAGGTCTCTTATTATAATTTTACAGCGCCCTTGAGGTGATTTTTTCACAAAAACGGCGCTATGCAAATCATTCAATTATTATTATTATTATTAAAGGTATTTAACGAACAGATATTTTGTTTTACTAAAAATCAATAGAAACATGTATTTGCGTGATAAACACTAGCGATGTGGGAGATCCACACTTACGATTTATTGCAATTTACAGTCAAAATATCGCATTCTTCCCTCAATAGCCGTTTGCACGTTCAAATTCCAAATATAACAACCAATAAAAGAACTCACCAGTTTTTTTTTTAAATTGTAAATCCGCCGGCGCCAAAATCTTCCGTCTTCTAAAACTGAATAGAACACTTCACTCTAGAAAATAACTAACAACGGAACTGTCAAAAACTTTTTAAACGGTAAAAACAAATATAGAATAGTTTCAAACGCGAGGTTAAAATGTTTTTTTTTTACTTTCAGATGGTTGAAATGCGTGAAAAATGATGCACTAGGAATGGCAACACTACTGGCATAAAAAGCATTTGTTTACCATATAACAATATTGTATTAAACCATCAACTGCAGTAGTAGAAAGATCTGTCAATTTATTCAGATATAATTTTTAAATTAACTTTGCATAATCATTTTAAACTAACATCAACAATGTCAAAAACACAGGTAATTAATCAAATCATTTATTTTAAGAGGTATTTTAATAGATATATTCATTGTTATTTTTACATTAGTTTAAACATTAAAAAAAAATATTTTTAATAAAAATCAAGTGTCCAGCTCACAGGCTTCGAAATAATTTTTAGTAAAATTTTCCATTAAAATAGCATTCTTAATACGTATTTCAGATTTTTCTTATTTTCAACAAAACCCAAACTAAGAACCTATAGGTTCTTAGTTTGGGTTTTATTCTATTCGGGAGGTGAACCTATAGATTTGATTCTATTCGGGAGGTGAACCTATAGGTTTGATTCTATTCGGGAGGTGAACCTATAGGTTTGATTCTATTCGGGAGGTGAACCTTTAGGTTTGATTCTATTCGGGAGGTGAACCTATAGGTTTGATTCTATTCGGGAGGTGAACCTATAGGTTTGATTCTATTCGGGAGGTGAACCTATAGGTTTGATTCTATTCGGGAGGTGAACCTATAGGTTTGATTCTATTCGGGAGGTGAACCTATAGGTTCTTAGTTTCATAGTTTAGATGACTTTTAACACGGCGTTGTGTGGTTCTTTCCAAAATCGGAATTCAAAATACAGAAGGAAGCAGTCCACAATGTAGAACTGATACCAACCCTGATGTGTGGCAGTGGGGCTAAGGAAGGGTGAAAGTAGACTGAATGCTGTAGAAATGAGATCTCTGTGCTAAAACCATGTATGATCGTATAAAAATTATGATATTTGGAAGGAATTCAAGGCTGATGTAAGGGTAATGAGTGAGATTGAGTAAGGGACGCTTAGATGTTTTGGTCGTGTGGAGCGAATGAACAAAAAAAGTAGTGTAAGGAGAATATATGAAGCGAATGTTAATGGAAGAAAAAGTCGGGGGCGCCCTAGAAAGATATGGCACGATCGAGTGAATCAAATATTCCCTGTCTACCTCTGCGGTGAAACGGCCTGATGGTTTGTTAGTTAGATCGTTTATTCGGTGTCTCCACCAACTGAAATAATTGCTTCTCATTCAATAAAGTTCAATCAAAGTATTATATTTTTTAAACGTATAAGTTATGCTATAATAATGTAAAAGAAAATTAAATTAATTTTAAAACTTAAAATTAATTTTAAGTGATATTTTCATTGAGTGTGGCATAAATGAAATCAATTTCGAAATTTTTATGTAACGTACTAATTAAAAAAATATTTTAAAATCACTGATTTAAAAAGTTGTAGTTAAAAAATATTTTTTGAACAAAAGTCAACAATGTCAAACTCACTCTTAAACAATGTATTACTATTTGTTTGTTTAACTGAAGAATATTGAATATTATGTCGGCGAGAGTGCTAAATAGATCGCGAATGCTCGGTAAGTGCGTTGCGTACAGCGCGAGAGCGAGTATCGCCAGACCGCGGGACACAAGCTCCGATCGCACAGCTGCCACGAGCGCGCGCGGCACGAGACTGCGGTCCTGCAGACCGGCTACCGACGACTGTACGGAGTACGGGTACGGCGGACACGGGTGGTGGGCACGGACTGAAGCGGGTAGACTGAGAGGCGCTCCCGCTGCCCGTCGGTGGATACGTCAAGCGTGCCGGGAAATTGATGCGGGGGTTGCTAACCAACTAACCATCGGGCTATTCTTGTAATTGTTAATAATACCGGATAATATAAGAAGCTCACATCAAACACTCTGCTAATAAAATTAATAATATTTATACGATTTGCATAGTGCGGTTTTTTGGAAAATCGATAACCATGAATAATTTATTATTATAACAGATTATATCCATCTGTAATATCGAACTAATTAACTTACCATCACGCCGTTTACCCGCAGAGGTAGGCAGAGAGGAAGGCCGCCAAACAATTCGATATTGGCATACATTTCCTACTTCATTCGTATTAATACATCGTCTCATACATTATCTTTTGTTATCCCGACTTCTGACATGGCGGGACTCGAGTATTTGATTTGCACGATCGTGTCATATCTTCCTCGTGCGTCCCCGGCTTCTTCTTTCTTTCAAACTATATGTGTAATGCATTTGACGAATGAACGTACCATACAGGTCTATGGTCCTTTCAGGTCACTTGGGGTAAACACTGTTTATTAGTGAAATTAGTGAGGATGTAGTATTGGAAATCACATGTTATTAGAGATATTGTTTTATGATTGTATTATTTTAATGATTATTTATGTTCTGGGCCGATATTGAGAGAGGAAGAGCAAATTTAATGATGATACAGGGATTTGATTAGATTATCTCCTTAAATGTGATTCATTCAACGATATGAAACGGATCGAGGTGTGGCTTCGAGTAATGTTAATATGAGTGTCATTAGTATATTGAATTTAAAAATATGAAAGTCTGGAAGGGTGAGTTTTGCTAAATTAGTAATACAATTGCCACACTGGTTGCCAAATTGCTACAATAAACAGTTCCACTGGGTCCGGACAGAAGAAAACAAGATTGATTTTAATTGTTTTGAATCCGTTCTCATGTACGATAGTTTTTTTTTTAATGAGAAGGCTATCGCAAAGATAATTAGAATTTATTTCAGGCGCAACGGACACGCTCAAAATACTTACTAGTATATCGGTGTAGCTTTTCAGAATATACAGAAGTTATTTTCAGATAAGAAGACAATCGGAATCTCATAAGATTCGTATCCGTATAACAAACTATTTTAAACCGAAATAAATAAAAATGATTAAAGTTGAGCACCCCTGCCTCAACCCATGATGTATAATGCCTCCGTGTGTTTACCCTTTGGGGGAGTGGGTGGTCTAGGGTTGGGGGGAAAAGGGGGTGGAGAGAGATGGAGGCAGGGAAATTATTTCAAAATTGGTAAAACCCCGTGGGAAAATCGGTGGTTTTTTCTGACAGCCCGTTATAGGAAATCCGACTTTTGTTTTTATTGCGTGTTCAATTTTTTTCCCAAGTTTTCGAACTCGAATTTTATTTTTTGTTTGATCTTCGACGACAACCTCCGTGGCGGAGAGGTAAACTCATTGTCTCCGGACGTAAAGGTCGCGTGTTCGAAAGCCAGTGGAGGCAAATGTAGCAAAATAAATGTTTGAGATGAAGAAAGACTGAAGAAGTGTGTATCAAGATAAAGTTGTGTGGCTGTTAGAGTTAATAGCGCGATGGTTAGCTAGTTAGTTCTAGATCTATCTTCTATAAATTTAACTATGTCTTGTCATTTATTTCTTTTAAATACAAATCTATAGTTTTTTCAGAGCTTGACGAATTTTTGTATACTTGACTTTCGAATCAAAACCACCCCCCATCCCCCTTTCCCATCCCATAAAACAGAATTTTTTTTATGAAATATTATATATATACTGTATATTTTTATGAAATTTTTTAAACATTACTTTGTAGGGGTCGGAGTAGGGGTGGCAATAGAGGTAGGGGTAGGGGTAGGGGTGGGGAAGGGGTTGGGGTAGGGGTAGGGGTAGGGGTAGGGGTAGGGGTAGGGGTAGGGGTAGGGGTAGGGGCAGCGATAGGAGTAGGGGTAGGGGTAACACATCACAACTTCAATATTTTACTCCAAACGCAACGCCGGGTACTTGAGGTAGTTTTAATATATTTTTACTTCATTAATGCTCCGCGTTCTAGAGTTTAGTATCGTCGTGGTCAATTTATCGCCCTGAAATTCAATCAGGGTCAACAGTTGAAATGGCTTTAGCTGTGTTCAGTGACCATATCCGAAGAGCCAGGTTCTTTCTTACCTTCCTTTTGTGCTTTCTCTTCTCACCCCGCTTCCTTCAGGTGTGAAACATACCCTGAATTAGGGGCATCGTAGATCCACTGGCCCGGGGCTGTGACGACTCTCTCACGATACAACGAATTAAAAATGGTGACGTGTATTATTTTATGTTGATGACTCTTTATAAACAGTCTTCTGGCGGCCCATCTGCGGGCGACCTCTGTTTCTCTTTCCTAACTGCAGTAAAATGTAATTCATTGGTTTTTTTTTAAACATGCTTTAACTTTGCAGGCGGCCAAAAGAGGAACTGAATACGCTATGTTTTTTTTTGTTATTCGGCTATCAATAAAATTTCCTTTGGATACTTTTGTATGATATCAAGCAATACAAATGGGGAACCTAAAGTGATGCATGACACATTAAAAAGTGTATACAAATTTACAAACTAGATCGACCCCCCCCCCCCCCACCCTCCCTCATTTTCTCACCCCATTTATACATATTGTTACGTATATTTTGAATTTGTGGTTCTTCTTTTATTTTGTATTTCACTTAATTAAATTTTTACATCATTGTTTAAATCACTAGATGAGTACATATGTCCTCTACCCAGGATGATACCTCTGAACGGTCAAATTATCACATATTTTTATAAAATTTAAAATTAAAAAAAAAACGGAAGCTGGGAATCGATCCCAGAACCTCCTGTCTTACCGAGACAACTCTCTAACTACTGATATACAATCCGTCATATCTTTGATTAAATTCCCATATTTTTAGTTGCTACCTTTTTTTTCATGATCGTTAAATTTGTATATAGTGATCTGGTAAATATTATTCTATTAATATACGTTTTTTTTAATATCTTTTCTGTTTAATATTTTTCATATGATATTTGTTAATATATATATATATTATTTCTAATGTTTTGGCACTCACGGACGAAAACCCAACAAGAAGTTTCGATAATTCCAGTATTAAGTCGAATTGCCCTCAGTTGAAATTTAAATTGAAATGTTGTCAGGTTTTTAATAATAAATTCTTTTTTCTGTTTATAATGCATGTTTACATTTAAAATTATTGTGTTTTAACGTATTCAAGAAAATCGATACCCCTTTTTACCTCTAAATTAATTGGCATCCCCAATATCTACCTGGTTACGTCACTGACTGCGAAGTTGTCCTTGTCAACATCACTGCAGTGCTTCAAGAAGTTCTACCTGCAGCGAATCGTTACTGATTGCACAGTTAACTGCACAACTTCATAATAAGGAACTCCAGTCCATTTTTTATTTTTATTTTATTAATATTGACTGTCTAACTTAATATTCTGATTTTTTTGATAGTTCGTTTTCATAGTTAAAATAATTGTTAAAGTTCCAATTTTTTAAAGTCCACCAAAACGCATGAAATCTATGGCTTGTTGGGTGTGACGTCACACGAGTAGTCAGCTTAGCGGTTCAATAAGCGGTAATCGATATTGTATGCATTCCATACAAAACTTCGAGACCTTTTATACTCAAATTTAACTGCTTTAATTTAAGGAAACACTGTATAATGTCACCGTCTCGTCACTATTATAGGTGCATTGTACCAAATTGCAAAAATACATCCATATTTGCAACTGATAAACAATTTATCAGCGTTCCAAGAAAGTCGTTGCCCTTAAGCGCCCATAGGTCACATTTGATCCAACTTTTTTAAGACCTAAACTAGAAGACTAGGTCATGACGTAATATATTGGTAACAGATATACGTATTACGATACCGCCGCATATCGGATATATCGATACCGGGTCCACAGATATTAAGGTTCTGACCTTTTCGAGATATTAAACGATATTTTGGTATTCATATCTATAGAATAGTGATTTGGTACGTGACAATAATAATATTAATATTGTGATGATTTGCATAGCGCCATTTTGGCGTAAATCACCTCAAGGAATCTGTACAAATGCTTTTTATTTTCCAATGCGCTATTCATTTATTAAAAAAAAATCGTTGATGAATTTGAATACAATTGAATTCATTACAATACTACACTTTTCTTTTAAGCAATGCTTGTGTAGAGAAGCGGAGTATCCATATTGAGTTCAGATGGTTATATGTTTATACAGTAATGTTTCCTAGAGTGTTACAAGAAGATGCTTAAAATAATGAATAATATTAAAATAAAGTGGTTTACATCCCGTACGCTCTTGAGGTGATGAGATGAACATACCGCAATAAGGGATGCCATAGTCTCACTGGCTTCAGACAGTTAGGACTCTTATATGGTATTCGCATAAAAAATAAAAGTGTTGAAAAAATGGCAGAAAAATTGAACAATCAATGCAAACATTATATGGAAAAAGCCTTATGAACACCCATCGCGAATAACATAATACCGACAGACTAATATATCAGTATTACTTAATATCACAAAAGAACAGGTATGATACAGAACTATTTCAGACGCTCAGAAAGCTTGGACTTGGACTTGGATATTATTTATTAACAAAGTTCCTAAACAATGAGTTTACTGACTCTAACAAAATTGCAAAAATCGATTTTCTATGGAAACTTTACGTTAAGGGTTCTTTTTTATTATGGTGATGTGAAATGAAATTTAAAACTATACTGCGACTTGGGGCAGGAATTATTATTTTCTTTATTTTTATTTATTTAAATGCCTACTCCTTACGGAGGATTGCTTTAGGTCTTTTGTATTTGATAATTTCATTCTCGCTATATTGAGCGAGAGAGTTAATGGTTGGATTTTCATGTCCGGCTAGACCGGCGTAGAATTTTTCCGAGTGTGATACAGTTAACTCCTTTATCAGACGAATGTTTGTGTCTTTGTGTAGAGGTGTAAACCTGGTCAACTTCGGCGCATTCAACGCTAGACGAATGGCTTTGTTTTGTAGGGTTTGTAGTTTATCTAAGTGTGTGTGAGCAGCATGACCCCAAATGGGTGCTGCGTATGTAAAGCCCGGCCTTATGGTCGTCTTGTAGATGAGTAATTTATTGTCTGATGATAGTCGACTATTTCTACGTAGCATGGGGTAGAGTGCTGCTATTGATTTATTTGTGATTTTACTTTTTCTTTGATGTTTTTAGCCCACGTTAATTTGGAATCTAGGGTTACTCCGAGGTATGTAATAGATTTTTCACATGGAACCTTTTCCCCGAACAGTATTATGTTCGGGGGACGTTTCGGCAGTCTTCGTGAAAAGACTGTCGCAGCACTTTTGGTGGGATTAATTAAAATTCTCCATTTTTTACAATTATCTTCGATTAGAGTGGCTTGGAGCTGTACGCGGCGTGTAGCAGTGGTCGCGACAGTAGAACTTGAGATCACGTTGGCATCGTCGGCGAATTGAGAAATTTTAAGATTGTGGTTAATTGCTGGGGGGATATCGCTAGAGTATACGTTAAACAGTTTAGGGCACAGTGATCCGCCTTGGGGGACCCCGGCTTTTAATGGACTTTCTGAGGATAGAATATCGTCTAATTTTACTCTAAAAGTACGATTTGTAAGGTAGCTATATACCATTTTAATAAATGAGATGGGAAAGCCCATAAGATATATTTTATGCAATAAGCCGTTATGCCATACTCTAACGAATACTTGTCTTATATCGAGCGTAAGGATCACCGTATGTTTGTTTATGTTGAAGCCTTCACTTATGATCTCGACTACGCGGAGAAGTTGATGAATTGATGAATGTCCAGTTCGAAAAATTTTGTTTTCACGAATAAATTATTCTAATCGAACGAGGATGATTTTCTCTAGAACTTTACCTAAGCAAGGAAGGAGACTGATTGGGCGATGGTTAGTGGTTAATAGTGGGTCTTTGCCCGGTTTAGGTATTAATATTACATTTACTTGTTTAAATGCTTTGGGAAAACAACTAAGTCGTAGTGCCGCGTTGTAAATAGCTGTTAAGGCGCAGATGCCTTTTAATAAAAAGCATTTTAAAACTTTGTTTGATATTCCGTCCGGTCCGGCTGCTTTTTTAGTCTTAAGAGAGTTAATAATTTTTTTAAGTTGACTTGGTGTTGAGAGTTTGATTGGCAAGTCGTCAGATTCTGTATTTAAGATTGAAATTACTTTTGAATCCACCATTGAAACGAATGATGGGTCGTCGTGATCGGTTATCGGGGTGAATTGGGCTTCGAGGCTATCTGCAAACACTTCTGCCTTGTTTGCAGTAGAGTAAACTACTCCGTTTGGGCCTTGAATGGGGGATATTCTGGTCTTTGGCCGTCTTAGAGTTTTAGAGAGCTTCCAGAAAGCTGCTCTGCCATTTTCAAGGGATAATATGTACTCGTGCCAGCGTTCATTGCGGAAGTCGTTTAGGGCATCTCTTACTTGGCGGGATAAGCGGTTATGGTGCATTTTTAATGGGATTGCAACTTTTTGACATTCTTTATGATTTTTTTTTTCCCTAATAAGATCTTCGGGGATACCATGTCGACTTGTGTCGTTGGGAATGTCAACGGATGCCTCGTTGATGCAGGATTTTATTGAGTTTATTAACTTAGAAGTGGCTGTGTTAAGACTACCTTCGTCGGGAATAGAAGTTGCCACTGTCGTAGTTGTATTTAATAACTCGATGAGTTTAGGCCATTTAATTTTTTTCCGAGTTGGCTAATGTGGGACCAGTGGATTCGAACCACCTGTCAGTGTTAGACATCTTTCTGGCTAGAAGTTTTTGGTGCGATTTATACCTTTAGTGCTTGTATGAAGGAGAAAACCAGAATCGCTTACGTTATTAACGCATTAGATAACATTTTGTATTTCGCGAATAGTTCCCTTTCTGATGGTTTACTACACAGTTTTCTTGACAAAGACAAAAATTACAATAGTTTTGCTAGAGAAATATGGTAATACTAATAGGTTTGAAACATTGAATAACCTTTAATGCTTGAAATAAAAATAAACGTATAATAAATTATAATAAATAATCGGTAGAAGTATCATTAGAAGTCCCCCCCTCCAGATTCACCGAAGAAGTAATCACCAAAGAAACTGCCGCCAATGACATTTGTGTAATGTAGAAGGGGTATAAATTATGACGTAGACAAATTCGACAAAATAGCTATGAATATATTAAATAAAACAATATATTATAAACGAATATATTAAACAAAAAAAAAGTAGTCGCAATAAACAAACAATGATTTTAAGAGTGAAATAAAAACTGTAAACAGCAAAACTATAACCCATAAGCACCATAAACAGTGGGTACAACTCTCATCTAGTTGCTGCACATGTGACGTCAGAGGCAATGATACCAACAGAACATGGTGTTTTGATGGTGTAGTTTTTAATTCACTTTTATAAAACGATTTATAAAATCTACGTATAATTATTTATAAAAAAAGTAATATATTCATATAAGAATATATTTTTTTAAAGACGTAATATTTTTCACTGGGGTTCTTTATTGATAAATAATGAAATGGATGCTTGTGTTAGTGATTTTGTAAATTTAACATATTTGATTGAAAAACTTTTCTTTATTACCTAACAAAATTAGGAGAATCTAGTCGTTGGAAGAATAATACTTCTAGCCGCTAGTAAATAAAGATACACCTAGCCGCTCGTCGGCCCTCCAACCAATAACGGCACGTTTCCGCCGGCCATCATTGTTCTTGACCAATGAGACAAGGTACGGGACATAGCGTCCAGCCGCCATTACGGCGTATATGAAGCAAATATGAATTCACCTTCTTTCATGTGCTGTTAATAATTGTGCCCTTGAATAACATGTCCGGTTAGAGATTCCTAAGAGAGAGATTATTAAGAAACAGATTAGATTAGGAACTGTCCCTTGATTTGAATCCCATATGTAATTACTTGTAAATGTTGTTCTGTAAATAAACCCTTGTCCAGAGAGCACATTTCTTTTCACTGGTAGCTAGTTACCTTCCGACATAAGGCTGCGGCCGGCCATACGACTTTGAGATAGAAGATGAGATGCTTTACCAGCTGAGCTAACCACGGTGGAACCTGAGATCAGCACTACTTCTGGCCTCGGGGTGAGTTAAACTGCCTTTTTTCACCAGGACCCTTTTCCCTTCCTTTCTTTACACTAGCGACCCACGTGGATGTTGTCGAGTTCTTCTTCTTCCCCTCCTTTCTTTACATCTTACTTATTTCTATTTAAGTGTAGAGATTTTTTTCTAAAATTATGTAATTATGTAATGTGTGAAAATAAAAATAAAAAATGTAAATAAAACGTTTTTATTATTATTTATTTGACTGATGATTTTTTAACAAATTGTTAGAGATTTTTTAGAATCAACTCCGACCACAGCATCAAATTTAAATAATTCCGATATTATCAAGAAATGACTGCTAGGATCGGGTGGGTGGGTGCTCCCCCTCCCTGTAATTACCCACCATTCACCCCCTCCTCCGGACCGGCCGCACAGAAAGACGAAAGGCAGTGGCGGGCCCGAGTCGGGGGGATGGGGGAAGTAGCAATCAGAGTGTTTTTGACGTTTACCTGCGGGTTGGTTGGAGCGTAGAACTTGGGGGTGGGTATAAATGGAGGGGGAGGTGGTGGACGCCCCCCCCCCCCCCTCACCCCCTGGTAATGTGTTCGCATTGTTTCAGAAGTGGGAGA
Organism: Halesus radiatus; assembly: GCA_022606495.2. Lineage (NCBI taxonomy): Eukaryota > Metazoa > Arthropoda > Insecta > Trichoptera > Limnephilidae > Halesus > Halesus radiatus. The sequence goes on along the minus strand of JAHDVE020009829.1, from coordinate 18,104 downwards.
GTGGGAGCTGTGCGTGTTAGAAAAACACAGTTAATTTCTTGATTAAAAAACAGTACCTGCCCACTGATGATTGATAATAATTTCCTGCATACCTCAGAACGGCATTTTAACCAATTGAGTTAATCCTTAATTAAACTCTTTAGTAGTTACTTCAAAGCATTGCCCTAGTTTTGTCACTAGTCTTCCTTATTAAAGAACTTTCAAAAGTTCCATGTAAAAAACATAGAAATGAACATTTTTATAATTTTTCGTGGAAATAAATTACTTTGTGGGTTGAAATATTATTAAATAAAACAAATGCTTTGTTTTTAAACACTCATTTATTTTAAATATAAGTTAGACCTCAACCTTCCTCCCAACCTTCCTCTTCCCCTTCTCCTTCCCCTCCCCAATACCTTCAGCCTCACAACATTCCCCAATTGGGAATGCCATAGTCTCACTGGCTCCAGACGGTTGGGAGCAGTTGGGACTCTTGTGAGGTATTCATATAAAAAAAAAAATAAAAAAAAAGACCTAATACAAAACAGAGTAAGAGGGAGACATAGTATACAATGAATTTCTTTTAATTTAATTGAAAAGGGTCCTACATATAATTTGTAGCACTAAGATAATTAAATGGTTTTGGCTAATGCCTAATAATCTAATGATTAGAAAATTTTGAAATAAAGTAAGTCGTTAAAATTAATAGTAAAATTCTTAATAATTAATTTGACTTATCCTACAAACCTGTATTAGATATGGTTCCCGTTAAGTCAAAAAATTTCACTTACTTTTGACGTTCTGTCTCTTTCTTTTCTTATGTATTGTCCCATAAGTATGCATATCTCTGTCTCACTGTTCTATTGTTTCATTTGATATTTTATCTCCCTCTTATTCTATTTTGTATTATGTCCCATCTATATATATATTCATTCCACGTATTTTTGTTCAGTTTCAAATGATATCCTGACGAAGCTTGTGATAAATTAAACATTAATTCGTGCTTCGAAACAATTTGTTAGTTATATATGTGATATAATATATACCATATTAATACCGATTTGAATGCGAACTAACGTCACTAATTTATGTATAAGACCTTTCGACTCCTAGGCCCCAGACAGGCCAGTGAAAATGATAATGAATGTACGAAGGCATCCTACGGATGCAGTATTATTCTATAAAATATTGCCCGGAGTTTGCTAAATAAGATTCAGTATCAAATACCCTCGATGAAAATACGCGCAGCTTCTGGCATTTGATGGCAACGTGCTACACTAGCGCCTCTAGCGGTCACGGATGTTCTTATAGTTTTTTTGTTCTACATTTAAATAGATTTTCTGAGAAATATTTTTTTCTTAATAAATTGTAGAAATCGTACAATCATTAAACAAATATTAAGTAACCTAGATATGACTTTACGTATTTTTTGACAATAAATGAAAAAAATATTAAAGTGGCTATTAGGTTTGTACTAAAGCCTCGCCGCTCACCGCTCGCGCTCGGTCTGGTGGTTTAGAAAGGGAATAAAATATTTGATCATCAAAAGAAGAGGAAGGTCACTGGCTACATGAGATTTCTAAAAACCATCCCCATTCCCCTTTCCCATCCCTTCAAGCAGAATTGGTACTTCTTGATGAAATTATGCACACTTGACTTTCAAAATATGACGAAAATTACTGAATAGGGGTAGGGGTAGGGGAAACACACTACAACCTCAAAACTTTACTCCAAACCATTCGTAACCTCGGGCAACGCTGGATACTTCGGCTAGTACATGTATAAAGTATGTAATATTATTGTAAGAAATTTCACCTTCCCTGCATTCACTTATCAAAAACACCACTTTAAAAACAATTCTGAACTTTACAAAAAAAGTTTTTTAAAAAGCTGCCACGGTCAATACTTTGGCACGCCACTGGCCTGGAAACGTCAGTCGCACAAAGGACAGGTTGCGGGAAACAAAAACTGTTTGATACGACACCGCCCCCCCTGTATTGGGGGGCATGGGCGTACGCAGCGGCCGGGCGGGGCGGGAAGGGGGCGCTAGGGAGGTTATTCATTAACGCGAAGGGGTAAACAAGATTGAAATTTCAAAGTATTTCCTACCTGCGCTGTTCAAGTTGAATAAATTAGTCAAATCTTTAGATTTTAGACGAAAAAAATAGATCAACATTTTTCTATATATACATATATAACCTCCTTAGAGAACTCATTTGTTCCGGAATTAGAGGTGACAGGTGTAGACAAAATACTTACTAACGCACAAGAGTCCCAACTGTCCCAGTGAGACTATGGGATCCCGAATTGGGGTATGCTGTGAGGATGAAGGTATTGAGGAACGAAAGGAAGCGGGGGTAATTCCTGGTTATTCAGATCTTGTCACCAAACATGGTTAGACAACCATTTCAAGCAACTTTTCGATTCTGAATGGTGGTTTTTCACCAGGGCGATACTGACAGCTATACTATGATATACAATACATATGATTTTTAATTAATAAATTGTGAAATAACACAAATTAAAAAAATAAAATTTACCTGCGCACGACGGGATTTGAACCCGCGACCCCCGGTTTTGTAGCCAAGGATCGTAACCACTCAACCACGGAAACCGTCAGGGTTATTAAGTTATTACTTATTTCTTCAATATGTTTCAAATCATTTGTGGTGTATTTTTCAATAAAATGAATCAGAAATGTTTTGTTTAAACCACTATGTGATGTATATAGATATCAACATGTTTCGGAAGCGTAGCTTCCATCATCAGGATACGCAGTATACTAATAAATAATGACAAGAATATACAAATAATAAACATGTAAAAATAATAACGCAAGAATAGACAAATTACAAACAATAACTATGAGTGATGAAAGTAGGTGAGTAATTAATTAAAAATGTTAGAAAAAGACTTAAATGTAAATAAACAATGGCATGGAAAAATTATAAATAATCTGATGCAAAGAAGAAGTTACCATTTAACGGAGATATTTCAATTGATGGCACCGTCATAATGGACTGATGCGTGAGGGACAATCTTACTCAGAGGCAATTCACGCTCAGGTCGGTCAAGTCTGGTGCGTCGAACAGACTGGTTGAACCCTCTCGTACGAATGCTGCTAAATTAGGAGACAGAGATTTCAATGTACTGGGCCCACATTCTTGGAATGACTTTCCATGTGGTTTGAGATCAGAAAGCAATTTCGAAATCTAAGAAAAGTCTAAAAACACATATATTTAACAGTGGCTACAAAGTTTCGCAAGATGTAAAGCTCCCTTGAGGTGATGCTCGTCATTAAACAGTGCTCAGAAAAATGGACCATTTATTACTATAATATGTTTAATGATAAATTTAATGATCAACATTAAATTCACTGAATGTCTTCTTATCCAGTGAAATAATATATATGTATATGTTTACATTTATTTAGTTTCAATTAAATTCTTTTTGCATGTAAATAACAGCAAATTAAATAGCTAATAAGGTAATAACGATTTTTTTTCATAGTCTTCCTCACTATGGGTTCCTGTGCTGAGGCGGACTAGGTTTTAATTATAAACTGATTGCTTCAGACGTCTTTTCAAAATACTGGATAACTCCTCGTCTTTAATTTCTTTGAGCCAGGTTTTGATTTGGTTTTTGAAATCATTAGCATTTTCCGTTTTTTTTATTGCCGGTGGAAGTGAAATATAGAGATTAGTGGAGAATTATTAATAGTTCCTTTGTCCAAAGGCAGCTTTAAATCTGGGTATATTCATAATGTCATTCTGGTTAGATCTTGTGTTGTGAAAATTAGGTTTATTTGTTTTTTTTTAATGTGTGATCAAAACATTCTCAGCGTAGATATTTTGGATTTAGACAATTGTTTCATTTGGTTCGTGGTTGCCGATCTCTATCCTAATATACCGTATGATAACTAATTAAATTAGTTCGAAGCAGAGCCAGGTAATTGATTCAATTAGACTAGTTGCCACTTGCCGAAATGAATTTAACTAAGATATGTTAAAAATATCGACAATATCTTTATAATTATTATTACTTAAATTCTGGATACGGCGAACGGGAGTATATAATTGTGATGTGTGAGTGTTGGAATTGTCACAATAAGAAGGTAAATAATGCCCCAATATTGATTTACGTGGTACGTGGAAACAAATTAATTATAATCGTTCGGGGCTGTCAATCTTTAAATTTATAATTTTATATAAACGGGTTCTCATATTATGGTGGAGGAGAGTTGTGGAGGTCATAGTGGGATGCCGACGTTATTCAGCCAGTCGACACTGCTAATAAAATGGATATTTTGTTCAAAAAAGAATTTCGATGTTTGAAAATGTCTGATCAAATTTACCAGAAGTACTTTGGCAACACGGACACTCCCACAGCACACACACATTTGAATATATGTTCATTGGTAGCTTCAATACGTTAAAATATTTTTAATATATCGGGACATATTGTTTTCGAGTTTTCCCCAAAGAATTCAATATGATACATTTAGTGCCCGGGGCGAATTTGTTCCCAAATAATTTTCTTTATAAAATTAAGGACTATCAGTTTTTATAACAAAGTATTATGTCTCGGGGCTGGCCGAGGATTATATAACTGTGACGGCATACAGCCTGGAGGATGCAGAATAGCGATGTGTTTAAATAAATGTGAATACAGCACAAATATCCCAACTGACCGGAGCCAGTTCTTATTCTCTAGTATGATGGTGGGTCCAGGATCTCAGGAGTAGCTCTGCGAATCTCACCAATCCTTGTGAGGCACATTAGCTACATTGAGATAACACGGGCTTCAGTCGATTACAAGCGCTCGCCGGGATGGATATCCAAAGATTACTGCAAAATGCTTACATGACTGCACAAGTCACTCTGGAAAAAATAGAAAAATCAACGGTTTAACCTTTCATCGGTCGTACTATAGTCAATATACCGTGAATTGGCCTCTTTAACGCTAAAATAACTCAAAGAGCATCTCAAGTCGGTACACGCCGCCGGTAAGAAATGCTTGAGGCGCGTTCGTTCGCCATCGGAAGGATCGGGCTACATCCTCAGCCGCTTCATCCCCTTTCATATTTCACGCGCGGAAACAACTGTTTAGACTAATTTTGCTAGGAATGTTGACTCCATTTATACACCCCTACGGGAGTGAACGGAGCGGGCATTCATTGATCAGGTATTCGGTGGTCTGCACCGCATCGCATTCACTCCGAGCTGACTGTTTAAGGCTCCACTTATGCATCATGTAAGCACAACGTCTGTAGGAGCACCATTCCCTATTGACAGAGTTAGCTCGACCAATAGGAAGCTGAACTTTAGTTCTCACTAGTAAAGGGACACGGTTAGAGATGGTCAACGTACCTGCCCCTATTACATGTCCCGGTGACTTTACGGTCACTGGATTTAGGAACTGGTTTGAAGAAATGCTTTTGAGTGTGGTTTTTTATTCATGCAAACAAAACAAAACTATGTATATATATATTAAATTAAACAAACAATTTTCTTCCGTATTACTTCTATGAAAAAAAAAATAAAACAAAATATCAAAAACGAAGTGTCAACTGTTGGGATTTGGTTCCAAAAAGGAGCTGCAATAACAACAGTTAATATTTATAATTTATTTATTATTGCAGTTGAATCCAAATGACAACACAACACGCTTATGTAAAGAAGCAGAGTGTACATATAGCTATTACATGTTAATGTTTCCTGAAAGTGTTACGAGGAAATGGCGGTTGATGTTTATTTATATTGATTTATTTATTTGATTAAACGCCCATCTGGGCCTTTAAATGGAATTTTAGAAGAGAATATAATAATGGAGCTATCGAAAGTATGAGTACATACTGTGTTTGAACCATAAAATCATGTTGAACAGAATTTTTTGTAAAAGGTTTAACAGTGACATAAAACAGAAAACCAAAACAATAATATTCCACAAATCATTAAAGCTATATTATTCACGCTACAATAATTAATTGTAGGATTCATCAAAGCACTGGTATAGATGACGCTTTATTTTATAAATGGAATCAGAAAACATATCAACCATGCCTCGTTTATTAATCGTTTTTGTGTTTAATTCGTAGAACTCAATTTAATTTTTTAATGTAAATCAAATTTAATAATGTTATTATTAAGTTCTGCAAGTATTTTTAGTTGTTATTATTGTGACAGCTGTTTCGGCGTTTAAGGCCATTTTCAAACTGTGGTTAATTCACATTGTGACGACTTATTTATATGATTTAATTTCCCCACTCCTTTAAAATTTGGATGGGTGGGTAATGATTTATTATCGGTAAAATCGATTTAGTTAGAAAGCAATTAAAATTCTGAATTCTGTGAGGTTTTCACATTTATAATGTGTTTTTACTCGTATTTAACTGACAATGTTTTCTTAATTGATTTATTTAAATGTGTTGTATTGTTTTGGTAATGTGAACATACTGAGAAGCGGAAACATATTGAGAAGAAAAAAAATAAAAATTAACAAAAAAAAATAAAAATATTCTTTCTTGTTATACGATAATGGACTCTAAAGAGAGCCGCTTTAGAGCTCATTATCTCATGGAATGACTGTACAATCCCAAGCTAGCTTGTATGGTACTTATTTTCGATTGGTCTCACGTTGTACGCAATATTATTAATTTGACTGTAGACATGTTGATTAAAAAATCCATTAATTCTGGCGTAAGAATTGCTAATCTGTTGTTTTCAATTTATTAATGTGGGGGCGCAATCAGTACTTACTGCACAGCGATATGTTGGAACCGGCCGTACAAACAACTAGTCCTAAATTTGTAAAAAAAATAATTAATGACTTCACTTTGAATTAAATTATATTCCTCGGGACTTTTTCACATTAACTCATGGGAGGTTGCTGTGTGGAGGGTCTTTTTAGAAACTCAAGAACGAGTCGTAGAAATGACCCGTTCTCAAGTGACAAAGGTCAACGGAAAATTTTTGGCTCGCGTTTTCGTGTATTCCGAAGGGATCAATGTCATTAGTTCCTCGGAGCATCTTCCATTGAAATACCGGATTATTAAGATGAATTTAAAGATTGCAGACCGTTTAAGAGAGGATAATCGATCAAACGAACCGCCCGTTTCTTCACAGAGTCAAGGTTTTTTCAGGTATTTTGGAGCTCCAAACCAGGTGGCTGGCAAATTCAACGGATTTGTATAGGGTCAGCAGTTGTGTACTATCTGCAGCATCTGGGGGCCTTGTACAGTACGCCCAGTTAATGAGAGGCTGACTTTACTCTGGCTTCTGTGAAGCCTCCGTGCATGAGCTGGTCACTTAAAGTTATACCAAGGATATCAATGAAAGATTGCTTCCGTTGAAGGAAACTAGATTGGTCTTACTTTTGACGTAATAAAACAAGATTGGGTCTTTGAAACATTATGTATCATCTTTGGGGTTGCTGTGTGGAGGAGACATTTGTCGTGAGGGACATAAATGACTCTAGGGAACACGTCGTCTATGGCCTTTTTCGCCCTTGTTCGCAGTTCAATTCTCGGCCAGTGTTATTGACAAGCAAACCATCTGGTAAATATTTTTGGTTATTCTGCGGGAAAAAAATGGAAAATTCTTTGATGCCCGCCATCCGGCCGCGGGCCAAACAATTCAATATCCAACAGGCCTTCTCAAAGTGTTCAAATTATTATTGTATTTTAAATACGAGATTGAACTGTCCACAATAGGGTGCTGATGCCAACCCTGATGTATGGCAGCGAGGCATGGAACTTTCCGATAAAGGAATAAAATACAATGAATGCTGTAAAAATAAGATGAGGTGTGTTTGCGGTAAAACCGTGTTACAAATGTGGAGATCCGAAAAGAATCAAATGCTGATGTAAGCGTTATAAAAATATAGTTTAATTAAATTAACGGGGGAACTACATCGTCTTCCGTTTATGCAACGTTGTAAGGCGGGTCAAGAAGGGGGTTGTGCGATGGGATTTGTTTAGGAGGACCTTGACGATGCCCGGATTAAATGTAGAAGGAAAGACAGATGCCGATAGCTTGTTCCACTAAAAACGAGCGAAACGTAAACGGGTGTTCCGCTCGTGTCTTTCAACGCTGATAGCTCCTTCGAGCAGTCTCCATTAAAATATCTGCAGTACAGATTCAGCATACCATCAGGAGGTCTCTGATAGAGCAGATTAGGGAATCGCTATTAGAATTGAGTGGGGATGAACTTATTTTTTGTAGTGAACTAAGCGAATCTGAAAGAATGAGGGCGTTTCTAATATTGTGCGATTTGACAAGATGCAGTGCTTCTATGATAGCTATGCTTTCAGCAGAAAATGGAGCATTCTTTGGGAAGTTTGTGTGGGAGACTCATATTCCTGTGTGGAACATACACAATGGGAATTTAACAAAATATATCTATATTAGCATTATGGTAGACTTTAAAATAAATTCTCAGATGCCTCTAAAATTACGAAAAATGTTTTTTTTTCATGGCAAATACTTCATAATTTAAAACGAAAATAAGTAAAATACTTCTCATCCGTACTAGATATTTACTAAACCTTTAATTAAAAAAATAGATCAATCAGTTTGGATGGGTATTTTAGCCTCCAATCCAAAATTCAGTTTTCTATGAAACAGACACCGCAGCCGTTCCCCTTAAGTTATTTACTTGAGGGTTAAAATGCAATTTTGTTTAAATTTGACTAAAAATCGTTAAGGGGGAAGACTCAAATAAGGCGCTAAACGTCACTTCGCAGTATGCTAACGTAAGCAATACAACACATAATTTATCTGCAAATTCTTAACAGAAAGTTACGAAAGAGTCTAAGGTTTTCAGTGACGTAAATTCTTAAACTGTAACCTTTTATATTATATATGAAATACCTACAGTAATTTTAAGTAAAACGCTCGACAGTGCCTTCGCCGTTATGTTAACTGCACCCATTACAAACATATTTAATCAAAATCCTTCCACAATCTCAGAGTAAATAAGATCAAGAACCAAAAGTGTTTATTAAAAATAATCCAGTAAATCTAGATTTTCACTGTAATTCCCTCAAAGTTCAGGAATTTTTAAATTCAGTTCCGTCATACAAAAAACGTATGACAATTTCTGGCCCGCGCGATTGTTGATAAAACGTTTTATTTCGCCGGAGTAAATCAGTTGTGAGAAGTCCTTCAGAGCGAGCGGACGTCGATTTGAAATTCGATATTTCTGTCTGTTTTATGACGAATAGCTGGGAAGAGAGGTGTTAAACTGCCACCGGAATGTAGGAATTACGTATTTTCGATTTTTTTTTGTTATAATCACATTTCTTTGCAACGTTCTTTAAGATGGTCCAAAAAGTGATTAATTTATTATACGGCACAATATAAAAGACCTGCGCACTGGAAAAAACTGACGGACGTGGTACAGATCTACAAGATTAGATCTTTGCAGGCGGTCAACAGCAAAACTAATGAATGAACGAATTATTTTTAAAATCTTAACATTTTTTGTGCCCATATAATTTACAATCTTGACGCCCCTGGCTGCATGTATAAGTATGCCGATCTGTGCCTATCAAAATCCATAGTTTTAGCGGCTATTTTGAATTTCTAGATATTCACACCGATTTGGTTAGAAAGCGGCGTAAGTCATGTTAGGGGGTGCTGAAGTCAAATTTAATGTCAACCTGAGTAATTTCGATGGTCATTTTTAATTTTGAGTTCTCTACCGATTTGGTTCAAAATCGGAATTAAAGTGTTTGGAAGTGAACTGAAATCAAATGCGAAGAATGATAACAAAGAATGTTTTTCTTCATTTCAAATTGTAGAATCTTTATCCTACTTTAAAAAATATTAATTAACCTTCACCGAAAAATTACCCCTTAATTAATAATTTTTTAAAAAATAGCGAAGTTTGTTTTTTTTTATTTCTCGCTATTTTTTTAGTGTTTAACCAATTTTGACAGTGAAGGGGTAATTTTTCGGTGAAGGTTAATTAATATTTTTTAAAGCAGGCTAAAGATTCTACAATTTGAAATGAAGAAAAATATTCTATGTTATCATAATAACATACAATGTTTTTCTTTATTTAGAACACCTGTATTTCGGACGATATTAGGTCCTTGGAGACCAATTTGTTTTCAAATTGTACCATCTTTAGTCTACTTTAAAAACAATAGATTAACCTTTACCGAAAAATTACTCCTTCACTGTCAAAATTGTCCAAAACACTAAAAAATAGCGAAGAATGACAACTTACAAAAAATTTGAATAATTTAGAACCGCTGTATCTCGGACATTATTAAGTCGTTAGAAACGTATTTGATTTCAAATTATAGCATATTTGGTCTACTTTGCTTGGGGGAGGGGCAAGGGAAAGATAGGAGACTTTTGTGAAAATACTCCCTGTTATAGGTATTATTCACCGGCAAAATATCAGTTTTTCTTATTGCCTTCATTGACTTGGTGAATTGTATTCAAGCTTATTGTGTGCGTCTGGAGTGGGTTGTAAATCATCGTTATCTACCTATGTTTTATTTTTACTGCTGTTTAGTATACAATATTGAAGGGCGTTTCTAAATCCCAAAAATTATCAAAAGACAAATAATTCTTATTCCCGATTAATAAACGGGATCTAATTCACATCCTCCATCTTGGTTCCCAATTCAAATGTAATAGTAGAATTACTTAACCATTAATAAAAACCAAAGCCACTAATAGAATAGCCATATAAAAAAGCATCCAATTCATTTCAACCACCTTGAATCCCCGAGTGGACAATCGAAAAACGGATTCCTTGATTCAAAATCCATGAAAATAATTCCCTGTGTCAAAAAGCTGTGCTTATAAGTATTTCTGAGCAGTTGGTCCACGTTACCCATTTCTATAATATTTCCGAAGCTAAAAAAAAGATTATGCTGTGAAGAAACAAATATGTAAATAGTAACAAAACAAATCTTTTGTAAAAGGGAGGCACTTTGTATGGCTACTGACAATAATTAATATAATATATATAAATTGAAAAAAACATATTCTCATCAGTTACCCTATCCTATTACCAACAGATGCTAAGTTAAGTCTGTCAAGCTTCTATTTATTTATTTTTATACAGCGAATAAACGAAAAAAATATAGAGCAAATGTTTTTTGTTTCGTATTGCATCAATACGCTGAACATTTTTTTAATCCGCCGTGGTCTACATTATCCACATTTCCCCAATCCTGCTGCCGGATCGCAGTGGTCCGTGGTTTTAAGTTTGAGGCCTAAAATTCCTAACGGCGGTGAATACGCGGTCTTATACTGGACCCTTAAGGTGGTTATCATTGGCGTTTCAAAATTAATTTAAAAATTGGGATTGCGGGTTTTATCCCCTGCACCTGCTAATCATACTCACTTGTATTATGATCTATCATTGGTCTCGGCTTCGACATCTCTAGAAGTGCTCAACGAATTATATATAATTCATATGTAATAAAAGATAAAGGCAGCAGCTGGGACTCGAACCCAGAACCTCATGGACCCTACACTCTAACCCACTAAACTACAGTTACCCCAGTCCGTCCCGTCATTAATATCGATTTCTTACGAACTGTTAATATCATCTTCAATTAATTTCCATATATTTTGGCTGCTACCTTTTTTTGACTACAAGATTCTACCCGAATTTATTTATAATCTATAGATAGTGTCTCGGATTTACCTTTCCGATTTTGATTTACATGGAACATTTGTTGACTTTTTCTGACCGGGTGGACCATGACGTCCCGGGTTCGGGTCCCAGCTGCATCCGTTATCTTTTTTATTTTTTGTGTCTTTTCGGTTTCATGTTTCATTCTAAAAGATGTTAATATTTTTTTTCCAGATATTTATTAGACATAATTAACAACATTGTTTAGATGGAAATAACAAAAGTGTATTTAAGTACTATTTTTTATTTTTATATTTAAATAATCCTTAGTTTCCTTTTTTTTAGATTTAATACCTCTTTAATTGAGAAATTCTCGTGTTTAGGGAGGGAGTACTGATATTTATTGTAACACATACATCATGAACTTGATATGTTCTGGTGTCTATATACTAATTTAAAAAATAAAAGGAAATTTATAGAAATACAATGTAAATATAATGTATGCACGAGTATATAAACATATATACATTGTTTCCAAGTGAACTTATAATATTCTCCTAAAATTATTTTCTTGTAAAATGCATTTTAAGTTTTTTCTTAAAAAAATCATAATTTTTTTCATTTTGTATATCTTTGGGAAGTTCGTTGAAACATTTTATTACTGAATATGTGTAATGGTGTTGAACTGTTGTTGTATTAAGTTTAGAGATTATTATTTGTCCTGTGGTTCTCGGCCTGGTGCTCAATGATTTGAAGTAATGATTTTTTTTGGTATATCGTATTTAAATCTAAGACTTTAAATTCGTTGAATAACTCACAGGTAGAAAAATAAGATGGTTTTTTTAGAATTATTTTAATCAGTCTTCTTTGGACTATTTCCAATGGGGCTAAGTTAGTTTTAAACGCTCCTCCCCAGCCTATTATTTAATATTATCGTCAATGATTAAGTATAAATGTATATGTATTACAATAATGAAGTTTATAAGTTTTGATAAATTATTCCAAAAAAAATAAATTATTAAACTTAATACAAGTTTGAGAGCTAGTGCCTTCCAAAACAATGATTTTGTCAAAGAGCGAGTTTCTGAGAACGTATCGAAAGAAACAATATTATAACATGTTTAGTCAAAGGAAACATCCTCCAGTTCTTGTGATAATCGCTAGAGGTCAGGTTATATCCCACAGGCTCCGTGGCTCAGTGGTCATGACGCCTGACTGTTAGTATTGTATATGGAAAGGGTTCATGAAGCCCTTTGCCTCTCAGCCACGGGGCTTGTCATCAATATTATTACATTGTATTATCACAGAATCAAAGGAGCAATAGCGAATATTAGAATTTTTCACGAAAGCAGGAAGTATATACTTACTTGTTTTAAATCACAACAGAATTGTTAATTGTAAGAAATGCAACCTATACTTCTGATATTTGGTTACACCCCAATTTGGGCTTTTACATGGAACATTAGAACAGAGTATAACGAGCTATCAAAAATTGTAAATGCATAGAATTTTTAAACCATATAAAGTAATATTAAACAAATTTCCATGCCCATGTCATTTTTGGGGACTTTTGAGGAAAGAAGGCGGTGAACCTGCTTCTCAAAGAGACCCTTATTGTAGGATCAAAGAAACAGAGGGTAGCATATCATTCCACTTTTCCGGAATGTAAAAATGTCCATTTCAAAATTCTATATTATTTCCCGATGCATAATAAAAGAAAACATTTGAAACTAATACAGTACTATTACACATATCATTAAGAGGGACGGCTGCGCTGCTTGTTTCATACATAACTTAATTTTGGATTTGAGGCCAAAATATCCATCCAAACTGAATGATGTATTTTTTTTAATTAAAGGATTAGTAAACATCTAGTATGGATGAGAAGTATTTTATTTATTTTTGTTTTAAATTATGAAGATTATGAAAATTATGAAAAACAATTACATAATTTTAGATGCAACTTAGAAAATTATTTGCTGGTTTATTGTTTTTTTTTTTTTTAATTTTCGTATTTGATATGTAAATATGATTACGTAAATAAAAATACAAAAACAAAACAGTTAAAAAAAAAAAAAATTTCGGGTCGACATTTTAAATTATATACTGCAAATTTGTGTTCCAACGTAAATTGGTCGTTTTTAATTTAATTTAAAGTCCACCATAATGCTTATTTGTATATTTTTTTTATACTTCATTATATTTGCAAAGTGTCAGGATAAAACTTTTTTTTAAATCACAGTTGGCCCCCAAATAATTGTTAAAGGTGCATCTAAAATCGCGAAAAATCAATTCCTTTAATGGCCTTCATAATGTAAAATAAAAAGCAATAAATTACTTCTCATCCGTACTAGATATTTGAAAAAAATGAGTATTAGCTTTAGGTGAGTATTTTGGCCTAAATCCAAAATTAAGTTTAGTATGAAACAGGTCGCGCAGCCGTTCCTCTTAACGCTACATTATCCACGCTGCAATCATTAATTGTAGGATTCAAAAAGTGCTGGTATAGATGACATTTTCCTTTATAAATGGAGTCAGAAAATATATCAACAATACCTCCAAACTTGTTGCCCAGATCATTCATCCGATTGGTTAATGAATGAGACTGATAGTTGGTTGTGTACGTGTTGCAGATTTTAACAATAACTCCAGACTTGTTGCCCAGATCATTCATCCTATTGGTTAATGAATGAGACTGATAGTTGGTTGTGTACGTGTTGCAGATTTTAACAATAACTCCAGACTTGTTGCCCAGATCATTCATCCTATTGGTTAATGAATGAGACTGATAGTTGGTTTTGTACGTGTTGCAGATTTTAACAATAACTCCAGACTTGTTGCCTAGATCATTCATCCTATTGGTTAATGAATGAGACTGATAGTTGGTTGTGTACGTGTTGCAGATTTTAACAATAACTCCAGACTTGTTGCCCAGATCATTCATCCTATTGGTTAATGAGTGAGACTGATAGTTGGTCGTGTACGTGTTGCAGATTTTAACAATAACTCCAAACTTGTTGCCCAGATCATTTATCCTATTGAAAGAATGAGACTGTTAGTTAGTTGTGTACGTGTTGCAGATTTTAACAATAACTCCACACAGGAGGTTTCGAGGAAAATGTTTTTCCTCAAGACCTATATTATCTTTGGAGATGCTGCATGGAGGGCCTTTTAGAGGATAGGAAGGAGTGAACTTGGATGTTAAAAAGACCCATGTTTTAGGATGGATGAAACACAGAAGCCGGCAGATCATTCCACAGCCGAGGTGTTGAATACAAGAACAAGTCGTAGAAGCGACCCGTTCTCATGCGACAAATGTGAACTGTGTGCAAATGTTGGGCGCGCGTTTGGCGTGTTTTCCGACTGTGCACCGGTGCCGAAGGGATCAATGATGCTAGTTTCTCAGAGCATCTTCCATTAAAATACCGGTAGAACAAGGACAGCATTCCCACCTAAGGTATGTGCTCCAAAGATTGCAATCCGTGTGTTAAGTTAAGCGAATCTATCAAACGGACCACCCGTTTCTGCACAGAGTCAAGGGTTTTTTTTATATTTGGGCGCTCCCGATCAAGGGTGGCTGCCAAATTCTACTGTGGGGCGCACTTGCGATTTGTACAGAGTCAGCAGTTGTGTACTATTAAAGTATCTGCGAGCTCTGTACAGTACGCCCAGCTTCTAAGCCGTTACATTTTGTTTCGTGTTCCTCATAGGTACATTTAATTAATTAGTGGCGACGATGGCAGGGCTGTCAATTAGGTGGTAAATTACTATATATAATACAACTAGGTTTGACATAATTCTCCTTTTAGAAGGCGTAATTAGATGCAATCGATTCGTAAAGCTTACATAATTAGAGTTTTCAATTGAAATTATTAACAAAAAAATTATGTAAGTGAACTTAAGTGAAAGACAATCGTGAAGTCTTGTGAGTTATCGTCAAATATGTCCGGAATCCTGCCCCTGCCCCTGCCCCTGCCCCTGCCCCTGCCAATACAGCGGATGTTGTATGGACGACACATTCGCACAAGAGGTTAGGTTAAAGTTAAGTTGATTCATAATAATAATAATAATAATAGTTGGATGACTTGTATAGCGCCGTTTTTGTGAAAAATCACCTCAAGGGCGCTGTACAAATATTTCTTAACCAATTATGTACAGACAGATACAGAAAAACATACTTACCTGGCAGGTCGCTTCAGATGAACACAGTTTTAGAAAATTTAATTATAGAGATGATAGTTTTACATGGTTATTTGTTTCTCCTTTTCTATTGATGTTACATTTATTAGATGATCGGTGGCACAAGAAGAGTTGGTATTTATTGAATTATTGGTATTAATTTTTAGGACTGAAAAGTATTCATAAAATGAATTTTAGGACTCGAAAATATCTATAAAATTACTTTACTCGGCGTAAGAAGCTTTTAATAAATATTAACGTTTTTATTTATTTATTTTTTATTTTTTTTATTTTACACTTTGGATGTTTACAGTGTTGCGGGCTGTGGACGCATTTGCGCACCGATGCGTGAATTTTTAATTATATTTTTATTTTATTTAATGACTTTAGGTAAGTACTAACCGGCCAGCCTAGCTAAGCAATTTACAGGTGAATTTATGGATACGATTGTCTGAAAAGATGTGTTTTAAGTTTACTTCTGAATTCTGTTGAGTCTTTGATAATTCTTAAGTCATGCGGCAGTTCATTCCAGGCTTTAGGTCCTGTCACTCCGAAAGGAATATGGAAAATGTCTGGATTTCTAGACGGTAGTTGATATTTATTTTGATTTTGGCCGAGAGGGAAGATTCTACGTGGTTATTTATAATTTTTAAAAGAGTTTTTGTCACGAGATTTCACTTTTCTTTGCCGTATTTCTAGAATTTGCTAGCAGTGGTAAGTGTATAGAAAAAAGGAACATTTCTTAGATAAACGGTATTTTTTGTTACTTTTATTCTTTAACCACGGACGTTTTAATGAATCGCCAAATTTTATCTCATTCCTAGAAATCGGTGTTGTTGTGATGTGATAAAATTCCTTTATACTCGGGGAAAAAAATACAAAATATCAACGTAGGATTTCCTCAGTTATGTAGGGAATTTTTTGGCCTGGAAAAAACATGCATTATACTCATTAGAGGCGATATTTTCTGGTTTCTGTGATTCCGGGGAAATTGTACGTATTTTTTTATTCACCCAAGTGAGCCACGAACCGCTACTGCCGTACACATTAGCACGAGGTAAACCATCTACCGTTGTATCCGTTTAGCCGGACAAAGGTCTGAGACGGGCTTTGATGGTGGAACAGTGGACCGTGGAGCCTGTTCTCTACAAAGGTGACTTGATACTAGCCTGCAGGGAGTAGCCAGGAGGGATCATCGTGGTCCTCTGTTATTTCATTTCATGGGGGAAGCTGCCTCAAGACATATCCCTGTCCATACCTGTCATCTGTAATTTGTACACTGTAAATCTAGGAATATTTTGTGTTTAAATAATAATAAAATAATTAATTGCTTCAGGGCCTGTGTATTTTTTGGAGATACTGTGTGGAGAGTTCTGGGTAGGTAAAAGGTAATGGGAATTGGTAAGAATCTGGAAACAGTGTGTCCAGAAGCAGCGGACGTGTTATTCCACTAGGTACCTTAATTTTTTTAGTTTTTATCTTAACAAACGGATTGCAATCTTTGGAGCACAGACGTCAGGTGGGAATACTGTCCTTGTTCTACCGGTATTTTAATGGAAGATGCTTTGATGAACTAGCGTCATTGATCCCTTCGGCACTGGTGCACGGTCGGAAAACACGCCCAACACGCGCCCAACATTTACACACGGTTAACATTTGTCGCTTCTAGGACTCGTTCTTGTATTCAACAGATCGGCTGTAGAATGATCTTCATATATTTTAAAAGACCCTCCACACAGCATCCCAGAAGAGTCCCCGAGGGAAATTATTTCCCTTAGGTCCTCCTGTGTGGAGTTACTGTAAAAAAAAAGGTACGCAAAACATTGAATCTGCATGTCGGTTTGGTAGAATGTGGTTAAACCAGTTCCTCCTTTAGCCGCCTGCACAGATAAATGTGTAGATCTATACATTATTATTGAAAAACCGGTGAGCGATATACCTATTCTTCTACATTTTGTTTGAATCACTATGTACTTTTGTTACTTAATTTTATACTACCGGTTTCGCTACCGGTTTCGACACATCCGTTTTAAGAACGCGGGGGAATGACACGCTTGTGAAGTAACAAAAGGACATACTGATTAAGACTCTTAAAACAAAATGCCTAGAGATTGTTTCATATGTTAGTTACTGTTCAAGAAATACAATAAACTATTCTTCTTCCTATTCGGGTCGGGGACCTATCCTGTGTCAATTCAACGGTCGCCGTCCATTGCAGGGCCTGTCTCTCCTCACAGTCTCTCACAGTCTCTCCTCACAGTCTCTCCTCACAGTCTCTCCTCACAGTCTCTCCTCACAGTCTCTCACAGTCTCTCCTCACAGTCTCTCCTCACAGTCTCTCACAG